>QEPC01013565.1:129903-159746 GCA_003113815.1 Sphenodon punctatus
GGCTAGCCCCAGAAGCGTGGTTGAAACTGACCCCATGTGGGTATTGAGCGTGATGAACATCTGGCGCGCGCCGTTCAGACGTTCAGGGCCCTTTGGCCCCATGGGGGGGTTGTGCGTGGTTCACTGTGGTTGAGCGTGATCTCGTAACATCTGAAATCACCCATAGATAGACAGACAGATACAGAGAGAGATTAGATATAGAGATTTAGATGTAATATTTAAAATATCTACTTGCTACATTGTGCCACAAAATCATAAGAATTAAGTCAACAACAAGAAAGCTAATCTCTTACAATGATATATGCTATTATTTAAAGAATAAACATAAAGACCAGGACATTATTGTAAGATAACTGATATGAGTGTGTGACTTCATTTCCTTACATTGTTTTATAGTTGCATTGCAGTATAACATGCATCCTGAGCCTTGGTCTAGAGGTCATAGATTGATAGATTTTTTTCCCTCTGTAAATTGATAATTTAGTACGGTCTAGGGCTGAAGCGGCAGCAGTTGTTACCGCACCACCATTCCATTCCAAGAACTTGGCACTTAATGTGTCTTACCGCCGACTTCTCCTCAATATTGCCACAATTCCGCATTACCTGCTGCCAGCATCTGCAGATGCGGCATGTCTGCAGTTTGTGAACATAAGCGGTTTTATGCTGCCTTCCACCACTGAGCGCGAGTCCCTGACGCACTGTGATGCTGAATAATATATAACTGAATGAATGAACTTTGGGTGACTCTAACTACCTGCTTCAGAGTCCGCTGCAGGGGCATAGCCACGGTGGCAGGGGGCACATTTGCGCCCACACCCTGTCCTGGGAGGGCGCCGGAAGCTATCAGGGCTGGCCCCAGGCATATGCGGCATCCGTGGGAACCCTGCTCCCGAGTCCCAGAGGAGTCTCTCTTGCACCACTGGCACCGCCTTTTTAAACAGCTCAGTTGTAGCGCCACAGCGCTGCTACACGGGTGGGAGAAGAGTCCCTCCTCTGTCCCCTCCTTCACAGCGAATGTTTCTGCCTTGTAAACAAAGTTCTTCTTTGAGGGGCGTCCTTCCATTCTCACAAATGGGAGAGTACCAAGCCTAGAAAGAGGCGGTGGGGAATTTTCCACCAAAATGACACTCCATGCAGGTTGGATATACAGCCTGGGAGGGGGGTAGCAGGCAGGGGGCAGCCTGCTCTGGGGAGTTCCATTCAGCTGGGGGAGGGTTGGTTGTTATCTGCTATCTCTGTTAGAAGGATGGACAGATCCTCCCTCTTCCCTTTGTGATCGTCGCATAGAGAGAACTGGGGGTGTAGAGCAGATACGGGATGACTCTCTGCCTCATTAACAAAGGGGAAGAATTTGTCTTTGGCACCCTAACGCACAAGAGAATTCACAGAAGAGCAGGGACTCCCCCCCCCTTCCATCCCCTGGATCAGCATCAGGAGCCAGGCGCTCGCTCACTGCTGCTGGGGCTGGGGATCCCTGCACTCTAAGTGAGACAGAGACTAGTGAACAAGGATGAACAACAAACAGAGCAGCACCCAGAGTTGAGCTTTGAGGGAGGGATTTTTGTTATCCCTCCTTGTGCACTAGTCGCTGTCTCTGTCCCACTTAGAGTGCGCAAATTCCCCAGCAGCAGTGAGCGAGTGCCTGGCTCCTGATGCTGATCCAGGGGATGGAGGGGGGGGGGAGTCCCTGATCTTCTGTGAATTCTCTTGTGCGTTAGGGTGCCAAGGACAAATTCTTCCCCTTTGATGGGATGGCTTTCTGCCTCATTGTAGCTGCTCTGCACCCTCATTTCTCTCTATGGGGAGATCACAAAGGGAAGAGGGAGGATCTGTCCATCCTTCTAACAGAGACAGCACTGGACAACCAACCTTCCCCCAGCTGAATGGACCCCCAAGAGTAGGTTGCCCCCTGCCTGCTGCCCCCCTCCCAGACTGTAGATCCAACCTGCATGGAGTGTCATTTTTTAATAAAATTTCCCCACCGCCTCTTTCTAGGCTTGGTATGCACCCATTTGTGAGAATGGGAGGAGCAGAAGGATTCTGCCTTGTAAACAAGGTTCTTTGAGATGGCTCCAAGCATTCTCACCAGTACCCACCCTTCCTACCCCGCATGGAATTTTCTTCCTAATTGCTTAGGGTTGGAAGGAACTGTGTTGGGTTTAGGTACCTTATATAGGGTGGGGGCGTGTGAACATCCCGTGTTTTTTTTTTAGCTAGTGAGCTTGGTATATGTCGGTAAGAGAAGGGCACGCAACTGAGAATGGAAGGAGCCCATCGAAGAAGAACTTTGTTTACAAGGCAGCAACTTCCCCCGCACCATGGTGGCTATGACCCTGACTGCAATGCTGCAAGAATCACAAAGCTGCCACACTTAAGGGAAAGGGGAAACTGTGGCAAACCTGCCACTTCCGCGTGAAATCTACAGTGGTGAAAATACTACAGCAGCAATCGCGGAAAGACATGAGTGCAAGGCGCGAAAATTGCTCCCTTCCTAACCGTGCTGCTTGGTGTGGAAGAGCACTTTCTGCCTGTAAATGCTGCCGCAGTGGTACGGCATTTCAGCCCTAGTAAGATCTCCTGAATTATGTCAAGTTTTGCGGTAGCTGTTCTTATTATGTAAGTGATAACCAATGATTGTAACTGTAACTAAAAGAACAATGTTAAACAGAAAACATGGAGTCTTGTGGCAGTTTACTGATTTCACAAAATCATTACAATTTTCATGATTTCATGAGTGATCCTTTACACTTCCATAGTATTAGTATTAGTATTTATTTATTGTGGCATTAACTTGCGCCATAGCCCTTTCGAAAATGAAATATAGATACATACATATAAAACACTATTGACAATACAAACATAACAAAACAGTAGGCATAACAAAGCCAAAACCATCAATTAGTTGCTTACTTCTATCAAGAGATACTCATATAACCATTTTCCATAACTATGAAAAGGTTTTATCTAAGGCACAATTGCTCCCAAAGCATAGCCATACCTGGTGCTATGCCTTACCCTTCTCAGGGCTTACGGTGGCAGCGCTTGACCCCTGCAGCTCAAACGGGGAAAAAATTTGGAAAAGATCTAAGTAAATAGGGATAGTTTGATCCTTACTATAATGATTGCACAATTCCTGGCTGAGTGCCCAGGCAGTCACCCAAACATAGGGCCTTCAGAACCCACCCACCCACAATTCATCTCCCAGGGGCCTATTTAAGATAAGATAATAAACTTCAATGTCTAGCAAATGCCATAAGACAACAAAACATAAAATACATATACAACACCGCATAACGTAAACATATATAAATAAACAAAAAACATAAAATGAGAAAGATATATAAAGAAAACAAAATCTCCCCTGTTAGGACTGCTTAGCTCACAGTACACTATACAAAAAATATGCCACCCTCCGGGATAGCACTTCGTCTTGACCCGCAAGATATGTTAACCATGTAATACCATTACCAGAGGAGATAGAGAGAGAGGCCAACCATTTGACCTATAAATCAAACCAACGAGGGCAATAGAGGAGGAGATGCTCAAGCGAATCAATTGGGCCGAGGACAGAGCTTGCACAATCACATACACAAAAGGAGGGGTCTAATCCCCCAAACCGTCCCTCAGTAACAGCTGTGGAGAATATATTCATGTGAGCCAGCGAAAGGCACCTGCGGACCGCATGAGGCAGCTGGAATTGGAGATAAGGGAGGGGGGCCTGGGGACTGCCATACAAAGCTAAGAAGTCCACCAGGGAGGTCTTATTCCAAAATAAAGCCATTTCCTCCTGGGAGCTAATGTCCTGTATTCTCTGCTTTACCAGTCTCTTAGCAGAAGCGAATCCACACAGAGCTAGATCAGGCGGAAAAAAAACAATACGGACAAGTTTCACCTGGACCTGCCTTGCCCAGCAGTTATGAAAATCATCTTTAAATGCCTGTTGCGCAAGCGGGGCAGTCAGACCATACTGCAGTTTAAGCCAATAGCACAAAGCCATTGACCAAATCTGAACATCCAAAGGGAGGATCCCACACTCCATGCGAACTGCACAGGAGGGGGCATGGTTAGGAAGAGCCAAGATAGATCTAAGAAACTTGGTTTGAATATTCTCAAGGGATACACTTTTCCCCAAGGTCCAAAGCTGTGCCCCATACAGCAGCTGGGAAAGGCACTTAGCCTTATAAACCTGCAAGGCTGGGAGGATCAAGTGTCCCCCATGCGATCTAGAGTTCGATATATTACCTTCCCCAGTAAAATAGCCTGGCCAGTTACAGCCTTAGCATGAGTACCCCAACAACCATTAGCCCGAAAAACCAGACCGAGATACTTATAAGAGGTAACTTGCTCTAACTCATGGCCCCCCAGAAACCACTTATACTTCCATAGCTTTCTGAAGAATGATGATTCATTAAATGTCATGAAAGACTGAACAAACTGTAGGAAATATGCAAAGCAATCAAGTAAAACTGAAATGAATTTCTGTGTTTCGAACTACTTCAATTAATTTATTTATCTATTTTAAGAAATTATACCACCCCTCCTGCCACAGGCAACCTGGGGCGGCTAACAACATCAAAGATAAACACAATAAAATATCATAAAGCATAGTAAAACATCAATAAAAAAAGAAAGAATAAAAACCAACCCCCTCCCTCACCAACTCCCACCCCCTACTCATCCCTCTCCCTTGCGAAATGCCTGACGGAACAGCCAGGTCTTACAACTCCTTTGGAAATCTGGGAGATCCAGGACCATATGGGTCCCCACCAAGAGAAAGTTCCAAAGGTGCGGTGTGGCCACTGAGAATGCCCTATTCTCCAGTGTGGTGCCCCTGGATGACTGCAGGGGCCAGTCTAGGACCTGGGGAGTGAGGAGAACTCTCAAGTAGACAGGACACAGACCATGTAAGGCTTTATAGGTCAAAACCAACACTTTGAATCGATCCTGGAAGACTATTGGCCACCAGTGCAGAGACCGGAGCACTGGTGTAATGTGCTCCCACTGGCCTAGTCCCACTAAGAGCTGGGCCACCGCATTCTGCACCAGCTGCAGCTTCCGAGCCATCACCATAAGTAGCCCCACGTAGAGCACATTACAGTAGTTTAGTTGAGAGGTGATAACAGCATGGATGATCGTGACCAGGTCAGGAACCGAAACCAACAGTCGCAGTCGCTGCACAAGATGTAACTAGCGAAAGGCACTCCTTACCACAGCCTCCACATGGAGATCCAAGTGGAGCTGTGAGTTGAGGAGCATCCCCAGACCTGGGAATTCAGTGGAGGACAGATCCCATCAACCATGGGAGCTGTCACTTCCACCAGTTTACCCACTACCATCACCTCCATCTTGTGAGGATTCATTCGCAGTCAGTTAGCCATCATCCAATCCCCCACAGCTTCCAAACACCGGGTAAGCATGGAGACAGCCGGACCTGGATCTGTTGAAAATGAGGGATACAGTTGGTTGTCATCCGCATACTCTTGACACATCACCCCGAACCCTCTAATCACCTTGCTGAGTGGCTGTATATACATGTTGAACAGGAGATAGGACAAAGCAGAACCCTGTGGAACCGCACACAAGAGGTCTCAGTAAGATGAAAAACAATCACTGAGCACCACCTGCTGAGTTCTTCCAGTCAGGAATGAGTGAAACCATTCGAGAACAGTCCCACCCACCCCCGCACCGTCCCGCAGGCATTTCACCAACATCTCATGGTCAATGGTATCAAATGCTGCCAAAAGATCGAACAGGATCAAAGAGTCGATCAACCCCGATCCTTCTTGCTGTGGAGATTATATACCAAAGCCACAAGTGCGGTCTCAGTACCATAACCCAGACAGATGCCAGACTGAAAGGGATCAAGATAACCAACATGGTCAAGATGCTCCTGGAGCTGTCGGGCCACTACCCGTTCAATAACCTTCCCTAAAAAGGGAAGGTTAGAGACAGGCCGATAGCTAACAGGAGAGTCAGCATCAAGCGATGGTTTCTTGAGCAGAGGCTGCACCACCGCCTCCTTGAGGCAGCTCGGCACTCTGCCCTCCTAAAGGACGGCGTTGACCACCCCGGCCAGCAACGGTCCCATTGTCTCCCGGAAGCTCTTAACTAGTCAGGACAGACAGGGATCTAATTCACAAGAGGTGGCCTGAACCACCCCCAGAACCTCCACCACGTCAGCGGGTGTCACCAACTGAAATTGATCCCATAAAATTAGACGTGATGGGGCTTCTACAACCTCTACCTCCTCTACTGTATTAAGTGTGGCATTGAAGTTGTGATGAATACGAGCAATTTTATCCACAAAATAATCCACAAACATGTCACAGTGGGCAGATGATGACTCAACTCCAGGGTCGAGGGAGGCCAGACTGACCAGCCCCTGCACAGTCTGGAACAGCTCCGCTGGATGGGATTTTACGGATGCTATGAGGGTAACAAAGAACTCCCTCTTTGCTACCCGCATAGCCATGGCATAAGCTCGTAAACTAGCTCTATGCCGCAATTTGTCGGCTTCAGTACGAGAATGATGCCACCGTCGCCCAGCTTGCTTCAGCCTCTGCAGCGCCTTGAAAACCACGGAGGTCTGCAGAGCCTCTGCCACCATAATGGACGCCTGGGAGCCATCCAACCGATAGCCTCCATCAGCAAGGTGTTCCATAGCTTAATGAGGTCATTGATGAGATGGTCGTCAAGGTCAGAGTTTAACTCCCTCAGAGCACCTAGAAACTGCAATGGGTCAAACAGCCTCTGGGGGCGGACCATCCGAATAGGTTCCACATCCTTCCGGGGACAGACTTGTGCTAGAAGGGAGGTCTGCAGGAGGTAATGATCCGTCCATGACAAGGGCACAGCTGATATCTCACCCATTAAAGGAGCACCAACATAAAGGACAGTGCAAAACATAAGGTCCAAGGTATGTCCTCCAAGATGTGTCAGGCCGTTGACCCTCTGGGACAGGCCCATGGTTGCCATGGCGGCCATAAACTCATATTCGGTTCCCCCCAAGAACCGCATCGGCGTGAATGTTGAGGTCCCCCAAGACTATTGTCTTTGGGGACCGCAACACCACCTCCGACACAGCCTCCACCAGAGCATGGAGGAAGGCCACCGTACTGGTAGGTGCACGGTATACCAGCAGCACTCCCAAACTGTCCCCCGCCAAATCGAACGAAGATGGAGACCTTCATGCCCACTATGGATCGCACTAGATATCTCCTCACAGACCAGCCCTCT
Source organism: Sphenodon punctatus (assembly GCA_003113815.1). Taxonomy (NCBI): domain Eukaryota; kingdom Metazoa; phylum Chordata; class Lepidosauria; order Sphenodontia; family Sphenodontidae; genus Sphenodon; species Sphenodon punctatus. Next base: position 137,140 of record QEPC01013565.1, read on the forward strand.
TTAAAAATCATAGCTACACCGCCTCGCCCCCTCGTCCCTCTAACCATGGCTGGTGCTGCACGGAATACCCAGCTGGAACAAGATCAGCCAAAATAGGCCCTAATTCATTGTCCAGTCAGGTTTCCATGATACATACGAGATCGGCGGCACAGTCCAGGATTACCTCCTGGACCGTCGTTGCTTTGTTCGCCACTGACCTCACATTTAACAGCACCACCACCAGGTTGGGAAGGGACCCCCTGACCAAGTCCTACCTGTTCTACTGCTAGGGGAGAGGTGAGCGGGACATGCAGTAGGCATCTATTCCACCTTACTGATCTCATTTCCCTCCCCCTGAGACCATATCTCCCCCGACCTGTCATGAGCCCAATAGCCATGCCCACGCCAACCCTGGCTGCCCCCCCCCATGATCCTCCTCCCCAGCTGTCCTGTCCAGGTCGCGAGGAAGATCCCCCCCATTCCCTATCCCCTCTCTCAAAGTATCCCTCCCCCCATTCCTCATTCCCTCTCCCTGGGTCTTCCTCTCTCACAGGTAGTCCCCCCTCCCTGTTGTTTGGGATCAACCCTCCCCCGTCTCACTAGGAGGCCAGACCTGCCCCACTGGTAGGAATCGTGTTGCTGTTGTGTGGGAAAGTACTATTCAGTTTAAGGATACTGGACATCATCTTCTTTAGAGGAATCCTTTTATGTGCCTGTAGCAGGTTTAACTGAAGTAAATCCAGGCGGGCTTAGTCCCAATCAGTCTCTTCTGAGAATTAGCTCCACCAGTGACTCCTTGTTTACATATACCATTCTCTTGACAGTCAGCTCTATATACATGCAGACTCAGTCTCTCATCAAGTTCCTAGTTCCTCACAGTCTTTGTGTGCCAGGCACAGTCCCTCCTATAGGTCACCAAGTTTTCAGCTCAGGCAACCCAAGCCCCCCAACCCAGACAACACCTTCTTGGAAGTGTATGTTTCAGTGCTTTCTGGCTGAGGCAGAGCTCTCAACTAGCTCCTGCCACTTCACAAGTCCCCCTAACACTGAGTCTCTCTCTGGCTTTCAACCCTGGGTGGGTTCTGTCATGCCCAGTCTCAGCTTTATAGACATATATAGACCACTGGTCCATCTTAGCCAAGTGTTGTCACAACCTAACACAGCAGCAGGGTGACAAATCTGGCTTTCCAGGATCTCCGGCAGAGACCTCACCCAGGCATGCTACCAGAGATCCTGATTTGGAAATTCCGGGGATTGAACCTGGGACCTTATACATACAAACAATGTGCACTACCATCTGAGCAATGGCCCACTCCATGAGATTCTTGGTGTCTCATGTTTCTCAATGAAAATCAAAATTCTCATCTCATTCTTGCAAACGAGAATCTGGATTCTTGACGAGAAACATGAGAATTTTCACAAGATTTTCACAAGATAATTATCGATAATCATTTCAGCCTTACCCTTTTAGGCCTGGAGATGTATCTCCTTTGTAGCCCTGAAGATTCACCCCCTTAAAGGGCTGTTTAAGGAGCAACTCCATCCTGTTACAGTGGTGTTAAAGGAAAAACTATGATGACACCTACCATAGTGCAAAGCAAACCAAGTTTGTTTTAAGATGATGGGGTGTATTCCATGGCCCGCAGAAACCGTGTGCAACCCACATGCACAAAAAATGCATGCAAGTACATAGCAGAGATATTTTGCCATGTGGGTCCTGCACGGATCGCGCATGGAGAGTTTTGTGATTGCGGCCATTGAGTCTGATCTTGTGCCCATACAAGTCAATGTAAACTTTTGAATTGACTTCAGTGGCAGTAGGACTGAGTTCTTGCTATGATTCTCTGAGGATAACTAAATGAAAGGAATGAGAGTCAGTTAGTTCAGATGCAAATATTTTCTCAACCTTCTGTATTTTCTACGCAGCACTTTATTAATAAATCATAATGGACGGTCAGCAACTAGGCAGTTAATTTTTTTGTTGGGGGATCAGGTTCCCGAAAGGACTAAGCAGGTGGCTATTTTTGCCACTAGATGCAATGCTATCCGGTCTAAATTGTAAACCCTTTCTCCTGGAGACAAATGAGACTTAAAGGGGAGGGGGGGATGTGATTGGGGTAATGTGAAATTGTAGAGTTTATCCATACATTATGTATTTTTATTATGTCTTTTGTGTGTTGTGATTGTAATATGTGATGGCCATGTGGCTGAACATAATAAAGGTTTATTATATTAATAAATCATGAGATTAAGAATGGATATGGAAACAGGTAGAGGGATTGATGAATGAATTGTAATATTTTAGGCACATATTAACAGAGCCGAATTGTTTATACATGCAGATACCATTAACCAGCAGATTTGAGGAATCTGAAGTGCCCCTAGGTAGTGTGGATCCCAAAAGCCATCTAGCTGGTATCTATGCAGCCAGGAGGAGGTGATTCAGAAGTGTATGACTTCTGAAAGAACATTTTGTTTCTCAAAAGTTTTGCATCCATTGATGGGGAGGTGTAGAGATCATTTAAGAAATTAAGCTTTACAGTTATAACCTGACTCCTGGCTTCCACAGACCCTTTTTTCTCTTGTTTTGATCATTTTTCAACCTGCTGAATAGGAGTTTGACATTTTAAATGGCTGGTTAAAACCAACGAAGATGCATAAATCAAATTCGGAGATATGCATGAGTCTAGATTATAGAGAGAATTTGCTTGCTTCAAAATGAAAATGTGATTTATTTTTTTTAGAGAGAGATAAATAAAATCCTTATTCATTTCCTCTACAGTTTAATTTGAAGTGGCACACATTGTTTGGAATATAGAGCTGGTGCCAGCCAGCTTTTGTTTTCAGTAATTTTAATTAGTGAGCGAGAGTTTCCAATTTCTTTCTCATAATCTGCATCTAGTGTTCCCTGTCTGATGGACAATACAGGTCTGATGATCATTTTGATTCTTTATCCTTTGGAATTCCCTTCTGGTGGGGGCCCGTCTGGCCCCGGAACTCCCGGCCTTCCCTAGGAATTGTAAGACTTGACTGTTCTGTCAGGTGTTCGGTGAGGGAGAGGGGTAAGGGTTGGGGAGGGTGGTGGTGGAGTTTTTTCCCCTCGTATTATTGTTGTTTGATGTTTTTATTGGTTTTATTGTTCTATATTTTATTAATGCTGTTAGCTGCTCTGGGCTGCCTGTGGCAGGAGGGGCGGGGTACAAAGCTGGTAAAATAAAATAAATAAATAACATTTTGTCCATTTAAATTTTCCTGTTACTAGTTTAAAAAAAAACTTTTGCCAATTTCTTCATGCATGAGTAAAACTTCAATCAGGCTTTGCCCTAAATATTTTACACTGTATATTTGTTATGTTTACCCTGAGGACAGAATGCTCTAATACATGGCTGTCTGCGGCAGTCTGCAGACCACAGGCTGGATCTGGCCTGCAGCAGTGTCCATCTGGCCCATGAGTTTAACATTATATACTAAAAAGAGATTTTTGTGTAATCTGGCCGACCAGCTAATTGTTGTGAGGTGATCTGGCCCAAGGTGGCTAAGAAGCTGGCAGCCCTGATCTAACAGAGTCCATGGCTGTTGAGCTGGCGACTCCTTTACCTCTGCCTGACCTCAGCACTTTGCAAACATTAGTTAGCCTCAAAGTATCCTTGCAAGGCACTATATCCAAGGTGGAAAAAATATTACTTACGTACCTCACAGAGTTGTCAGAGAGTGCAGACAACCCCTCCATTTACAGCAGAGGTGGGGAAACTTTTCTGTCCTGGGGGCCACATTGAAAATTAGTACAATCTCCAAGGGTCACCTAGAGGTTGGGGGTGAGGGTGCTTAACAGGTTTATTCAAGAAAAGAAGGGCCCAGATCATGGATCTGTCATGGATCTGTCCCCTGCCTTTGTGTGCATACTAGTGGTGGGACCCCGGGCCCATTACCAGCTACCGGATTTACCGGTTACCGGTTCTGCGAAAACCGGATTCCCGGATTAAATCCTGTATGCCGGTACCGGATTTATTTCATTGGTTTCAATGGGGCGCTGTGTCCCCATTGAAACCAATGAAATAAATTAATTCCCTCCCCCTCCCCCTCCCAGGCTGCGCGGGTGGAAGGGGGGACACCCCCCACCCACCCTGCCCAGCCTGGATTTTTGTTTTAAAAAAGACTAAGGTCCAGAGGCGAGCCCACCCCCCAGCACCAGCGGCCGCGGCGTCCCCGCAGCCGCCGGTAAGTATGACCCGATCCCTGGGGGGGGTGTTTAACACCCCCCCAACCCCCCAGGGATCACCCCTACTAAAGTTCAGTGCGCTTACCTTTGGGAGCTCCGGCGGCGGCGGGCGGTCCGGCGGCCTCAGCGCCGGCTGTGGCTGCCGGCGTCAGAGACGCTCTAGGCCTTCCGGGGAACTTCCGGGTTTCCCCGGAAGGCCTAGAGCGTCTCTGACGCCGGCAGCCACAGCCGGCGCTGAGGCCGCCGGACCGCCCGCCGCCGCCGCAGCTCCCAAAGGTAAGCGCACTGAACTTTAGTAGGGGTGATCCCTGGGGGGTTGGGGGGGTGTTAAACACCCCCCCCAGGGATCGGGTCATACTTACCGGCGGCTGCGGGGACGCCGCGGCCGCTGGTGCTGGGGGGTGGGCTCGCCTCTGGGTCTTTTTTTAAACAAAAATCCAGGCTGGGCAGGGTGGGTGGGGGGTGTCCCCCCTTCCACCCGCGCAGCCTGGACTCGGGGAGGGTTTTTTTTTTTAAAACTTTTTTGCTGGGGCTTTAAGTTTTTTTACATTGCAGCCATTTTTAAATGGCTGCAATGTAAAAAAAATCCGGTACCCCGGAATCCGGTACCTGGTCCGGATTACCGGGTCGAATCCGATAATGCCGGTACGCCCGGTACCGGCATTATCAGATACCGGATTCTACCGGTTTCCCGCCCCTAGTGCATACACTCATCTCTGTTCCATTATCATGAGCTCAGTTTTTCAGTGCTTGAGGGTAGAGAATGGATCCAGAGCTCAGATCCAGGCACTGGAAAGGGGCCACATAAAAACTTGCTATGGGCTGCATTTGACCCCCGGGCCTGAGATTCCCCACCCATGGTTTACAGTATTGTGCAATTACAAGAGGGTGTGGGTTTGAACATTTTAGAGTCTAATAATACCACATTCACACCTGACGTCTGGCACTGTTAAAATGAAGCACAGGCAAAGACATGGCAGCAGGGAGGAGCCCGATGCCAGCAGTAGCACTGGTGCGAATGGGGATTCTGCTGCGTCGAACAGAATTCTGCTGCGACTTTGTTCAGGCATGAGAGAGCTGGATTTTGCACTTTGTCATGCATGAGCAAAGCCGCAGCAGAACCCCATTCACGCCAGCACTACTGCTGGAATCGGGCTCCTCCCAACTACTGAGTCTTTGCTTGTGCTTTATTTTAACAATGCCAGGCATCAGGTGTGAATGTGGTAGTCTTAAGAATCATTATTCTTAAGGGGGGCCGGCCTCTGGTTGGCAGCATGAGGTCTGGCTGAAAGGGGGTGGGAGGGGGGAGAAAATAGGGGTAGGGTCTCTGGTATTGACTCCTGGTGGCAGCAGGGGACACAACTAGAGGCAGGGGGTGGGGAAGGGGGATATGGGGTCCAGAGGCAGGGAAGGCAGCCCAGAGGTGGGGGCCAGGAGGTAGTAGACAGGGGGAGGGAGCGGCAATAGGAGTGGTTCTGGGGTGAGGATGGTATGGTGCAAGGGGGCAGGCAACTCGTCCTCCCAGGGGACCAAGGTACCTGGTGGAGGTTAGGAGGGTCACCCCTCCACCAAGGTGAGGATGGGTCAGGGTCCAGGGTCCACCGGGGGGGGGGGGCTGATGCTGTTGAAAGCAAGGTCTGTAGNCCTATCAAATACTTCTGTGCCTGGAATAGGTTCCAGACTAACCTGTCATCTGGAAATTCTATTTCTAGCCTGGTCTGGTTACTAGTAACCAGCCACCAATTTACCTTCCTGAGATCGCTTTTACATACCGTAGTCCTAAGTAGCTGAGTTAAGTTCCGATCTATATGTCTGGTGTTAGACCAGTTAGGAAGTCTACCATGGGGGAAGGGGTGAGCTGTGATCAAAATCCTGGCTGGATGAAAAAAGGGGCTAGGCTCCCTAGCTTCCAGTTCCTTCTCCGATAATGTCTTACCAGAACTGGGGAAGGCAGTCGCTCCTCCCCTGACAGATTTAGAGCAGATCCCTTACAACTCAAATTCCTCTGGTTCACTTCACCTCTAATTTTATCAAGTTTAGCCATTGCTTCCTGCAACTGACCTTTAATACCTATTAAGTATTGGTTCATGTCTGTAATCCTAGAGAGAAGCATGAAGACTGTCTGGGCAGTCAAGTTGCACTGGGCCTCCAATCACTCCTCATATTGTGTATCCTGGAAAACTTTTGGAAGGCCAAACTGGTCCAGAATCACTTGGGGTTCTACATGAGAAAGAGTCAAGGGGGGGGGGGGGCAGATGCTTCCAGTAGCGGAGAGGACTGCACTGATTCCCTCAACTCCCTATTACTGGCAATGGGATATGCACTTGTGCACCCAGAGACCTCCATGTCTTGACCATGAGCATCGATAGATTGGAAAAGGTCCTGGAAAAAAGAGGCTGACCCAGCCACGAAAAAATCTGTAATTTTGGCCTGCTTGAATGCCGGGGTCTCTGTTTGACGACACCCTTTCCATAATTAATGGACAGTTGCTTCCCAAAGGGCACACGTACCTGAAAGACTCGGCCCAAGCCAACTCCACAGGTGAAGGGAGAGCTCCTTCACCCCGCAGTTACCTGGAAGGGTCGCCCTACTCCCGTCCCATGCCTAAGGCAGTGCGCACAAGCGCGCCCTTGCATGCACAGCCCTTAGGCGCTCTGGCTCGGTGTGTGTCTCCGGCGCTGCCGGGGGCTAAAGGCTGAGTTTGAAGGAAGCAGCAAGCTAGGCACGCCCCCCTCACAGGTGGAGTTGATCTCCGCTAATGGAGCGCTGCAGCAGTGGCTCCCTCTGTCCTCCAGATGCTTCGGGGTGTCACGAGATCCCTTCAGGCCGGTCTGCTGTTTCGCAAGTGGGAAGGCTAGGGCGGAAAGCAAAGTCAGCCCAGATGGGGGCTAAAGGCTGAATTTGAAGGGAGCGGCAAGCTAGGCACACCCCCCTCACAGGTGGAGCGGATCCCCGCTAATGGACCGCTGCAGCGGTGGCTCCCTCTCTCCTCCAGATGCTTCTGGGTGTCACGAGATCCCTTCAGGCCAGTCTGCTGTTTTGCAAGTGGGAGGGTTGATTACTTTTGGCAAGATGCTTTTTCTTGCAGCTTTATGGTTACGGTATGTCTAGCAGGACAGGTGATATAAAAATAAATTAAACAACCTTTTATGATTTCTCTGTCTTATTTCTATGACACACTCATCATGCACCCAAACTCATCTTAATTATTTTGAGATGGGATGTGTGACAAACTTTTTTTTACTCCTCCTCAATATTAGATTTGTGATCATATGGCTATGGAGGAGGCTGGTATTAAAATGCAGTGGGTATTAAAGAGAACGTTCGAGGCACACACTTCAAACTTCACTGACACACAAAAAAGAGGGTGGGAGAGGTTGAGCTTAGCTGGGCTTAAGCTTAGCTGAGTATGGAAGGGAGATTTGCGTTGTGAGAAGTCATTAACTGCCTGCACCGTAGCAGTCATATGAAGAGTTTCCATGGGGGTAAAATAATTTTAGTATTTTATTTTTACATGAAATACTAAAATTATTTTACCCCCACGAAAACTCTTCATATGAATGCTACGGAGCAGGCAGTTAATGACTTCTCACCATGCAAATCTCCCTTCTATACTCAAAGCAGTTCACAATTATGGCACCCTTTTACGGGTGCCATAATTGTGAACTGGTTTGAGATATAAATCAAGATTGAAGAGTTGAATGCCATGGGTCTCATCTGTCCTAAAAGGTAAACATTGGTTCCTAAATGGAGATTGGCATCAAGACCATGATAATCTATAATCCTTGGAAAGAAAAAGTCTGTGGGGCCACTCCCAAACCCTGAGGATACCACATGTGGGCCCACGTGCACAGAAACTGCGTGCACCTCCATTGCTGGCACATAGTGCTGTGCAGAAACCATTTGTGCAGGATTTGTGGGGCTTGAGATCGGCTGCAATAACAAACTATTAACCATAGTGATCTCCACCCTCCCTCACCCCCATTAGGCTTGACATTTCTGCCTCACTTTCAAAAACAAGCAAGGTAGATGCTGGGTATCTCAGCCCGTACACTTTTTATTGTGAATGCTTTTTCTTTTGGCTTTATTTTTTAATACGTTAAATATACCACCATATGGTTCTATAGTCACAAAAGGGCAGATTGAACTAAACAATAGGTTTGAGAAATTTCTTTAATATTTTGCTTTCCGGTTTCTTTTTATTTATGGTGCACCTGCTGTTCGATTTCTTAACCTTCCCTCCTCCTTGTTGTTTATTCCTTTTACTTGCTTACTCTTTTTGTGCAGTAGGGAGAGAAACAGACAAAGAAAACACTAACATTCCTTTTAATCCAATGTCCAAATGTCTTGCTGCTTTTTTCTTTTGTTTACCTGTTTTTTCAAACATGAAAAGAAAATGATCACAGCATGGTCTGTCTCTTATACACATCTAGATGTGTATAAGAGACAGGTCTGGTGGCATCCCTTGCTGCTCTAGCAGAGCTGGCCTCGGAGGTAGTGTTGGACTCCCCCAGGACCATGGTCCTTGGGGACTTCAACAGTCATGTCGATGCCGGCCTTGTAGGAGCGGAGCGGGAGTTCATGGCCGCCATGGCAACCATGGACTTGTCCCAAGTGGTCAATTGCTTGACATATCCTTGACCTGGTCTTCTGTTCTGGCCTTGAGGTGGGTGATCCGTTAGTGGGGGATGTGAGATCTATGCCCCTGTCATGGACGGGCCATTATCTCCTGCAGACAAGCCTCCTAGCACACCCCCTCCAGAAGGGGAATGGCCCAGTTAGGTTGGTCTGCGCTCGGAGGCTGATGGAACTGCAGCGGTTCCAGGAGGCTCTGAGGGAGTAATCCCTGGTCCCTGACGGCCACACTGTTGATGTGCTGGTACAGCATTGGAACACCTTGTTGGGGGAAGGCCATCCATAGGTTGGTTCTGAGACGTCCCCTGCCCCATCTCGTCACCACAGGGCCCCTTGGTTTACCGAAGGGCTGCGGTGTATGAAGCAGGTAGGCAGGAGACTAGAGTGACACACAATGGAGAGGGCATTCTCGGTGGCCGGGCCGCGACTCTGGAACTCCCTCCCAGAGGAAGCTTGCCTAGACCCCGGGTCTGATGGCTTTTCGCCGAGCCTGTAAGACCTGGGTGTTCGCCCAGGCCTTTGGGGGGGGGGGGGATTTGGGGGTGGGGTGGGGGGGTTTAATCACTTATATTTGATGATGTTTTATGTGTTTTATTATTGTTTTACTTGTTGTGAGCTGCCCCGGAATGCTGTAGGCATGGGGGGTGGCCAATAAATATAAATAAATAAATAATAAATGATTGATACTCATTGTAGCAGTTTCTACCAGAAACAGTTGTTCTATTCCTGATTTTTCTATAGCTGTTTCAGGCCAATTACTATCCTCCCTCTATTCATATTCAGGCCAATCCTAAATCCTGCGGATGCACGCATGGGGCACGCCTGATGTTCATTTATGTGCGTGCATAACCCATGTGCACCCCCAGTGACTGTGGCACATGCACATATTGCACAGAAGTCACACAGAAGTCACACACACATGCATAAGCTGCACACACAGAGGTTGTGGATTGCACCCAACATTAACTAGGAGACATGCAGGAGTTGGGCAGCTGGGAGTGGCAGCGTTTAAACACTTTTCACTCCCTTACCTCAATAAGCTGTAAGGTATGGGAAATACTGCATCCTGGAGACAATTGGTTGGTAGTAGTAAAATGTGATTTCCCTCCCATTAGAAGATATCTAAAGTAGATTGGGAGGGGTTCTGCTGGGAAAGATAGGAGGCTGTGCCTGGAATTTGTGATCTGTAGAACTAGATTGCAGAGGTTGATTTTATGCTGTTTCTAGGCCATCCCACTGACTTAAGAGAGATGTAACTGATTTGTTTTGTTATTCCAAGCTAGGGAGCCCAGTTATTGTTACCCAGAAGCCAAAGCACTGACTTGTTCTTTTGTGAACCAAAGGAGCCTGGTAGTTCTTACACCTTAATATTATGTAATTCTTTTTTTTTTTTTTTTTTTTAAATAGTTTATTTGTTTAGCCATTAGGCCATAACAAAAATAAATATAACAGTCAATAAACTGTCTCTTATACACATCTAGATGTGTATAAGAGACAGATGCTATCCGGTCTAAATTGTAAACCCTTTCTCCTGGAGACAAATGAGACTTAAAGGGGAGGGGGGGATGTGATTGGGGGAACTGTGAAATTGTAGAGTTTATCCATACATTATGTCTTTTTATTATGTCTTTTGTGTGTTGTGATTGTAATATGTGATGGCCATGTGGCTGAACATAANAATAAATACATCACAATAGATTTTAAACACAATAAAAAAATTAAAATATAATATAGGTTTCCACATTACTTCTAGTGGCTCTCATCTCCATCATACAGATATCCTGAGTCAGTAAAGCCATAGCCAAGTACGTGGACAGATAGTGTTATTTGCAGAGGCTGTAAAATACTGGGCCTACTGCCCGGTGTGAAATGCCTTCCCCTTCTTGGGGTTTGTGGTGGCACACTTGCCCCCTGCGTCTAGTCCCTCTGGAACTAGATCCAGCAGCAGTATGCAAGGGCAGATTGCCATAAATTTTGAGACAAATAAGGGCCGGGAGCACGGCCAACCACATCCTCCCTAGAGACCTTCCAGCTCACACTGCACCTGCAGTGGCTCCGTGTCTCCATAGGTCCGATTGGGGGATTCCATCTGTTGTTTCCTAAATAACTCCAATGTTAAAATCCCTGCCGCGGCTCGCCGCACTACTGCTATGTTCCTGTTGGCTAAGATATATTGTATCTGCCTTTGCTGGTCCCAATGGTCCCTCCCCATAAACCATGAGGCAAAAAACTTGTCCTGAATCCCTCTTGTCTTGGGGCAGCACAATAAATAATGTGGAAGATCTTCTACTTCCGCCTGTCCACAATGGCAGAGTCTAAGCTCTGCCGGAATGCCTTTAGATCTGCCCTCACTCACTGAAGTTGGCATCATATTTAATTGTGCGAGGGTCAAAGCCCTTCTGACTTTGAAATTTTTTATATCAGACAGATAATTCTCATATCCTCTTTCTACCTTTATAGGGGGTACCAGGGGGCAATACGTTGCTCACATATTCCCACACTTTTCTTTTCAAAACTAATATCCCTGCTTCGAATACAAATTAGGGGTTTAGCCTGAGCTGAAGTGGTATGCAAAAAATGTAATCTAGAGAAGCCCAGGCTTTCCAGATTTTGTACGATGGAGTTGTGCCATCTATAGGAGGCCAGACAGTTCTCTTGTTCCTTCAAACAGAGACTGGGGAGGCGATCAGCTGACATATCACAAATCTTAAGCCAATAACCCAGTTAGGCCATCCTGATCTTATCACCGAGGGGATCTATTCCACATTCAGCCCTCAACAATACAACAGGGGTACTCTTGGGCCCTTCAAGTCCTACCCTCAAGATCTTATTTTGGAGGGACTCCAAAGGGAGCTGTCTAGCCACACCCCAAATTTCTGCACCAAACAACAACTGAGGGATCAATTTCCCCTCAAGAAGTTTGAGGAGAGGCTCCAGTTTCCTCCCTCCCTTGGAGCTCCAAAATTTGAGCAGACCAACTACTATTTGGGCATAGGGCTGATGCGGCAGCAGCTGTTACCATGGCACGATTCCATTCCGCCATTTTGGAATTGTCCGCGCCACACTGCAGCTTTTCTGAGGACATTCCGCTAATTCTGCCGGCATTCTGCAAATTGCGGAATTGCAGAAAAATTGTGAAAACTATCGGAAAACTGCTGTTCCGCTATTTTGTGGCACTGGCAGAATGGTGGAAGTAGCAAAAATGTCAATTTTTCACTATTTTGTGAAGCCTGTGGAAGTAGCGGAATGAAATTAGCGGAACTGCGGAAGTAGCGGAATGAAACTAGCGGAATGAAAGCCTCTGCCACGCTGTACCACTAATTGCGGAAACACTGTTTCCGGCAAAAATAGCTACCGCTGTGACATTCCCCTACAGCCCTATTTGGGCACCTCTTGTCTTGGCTGCTTCCAGATGACTCTTCCAACTGCCACTACTTCTGAACATGATACCCAGGTACCTTTCGAGGTAACCTAGCTTATGCAATGAAGCCCCAAGGTCCAGACATATTCCCTTGGCCTTCTAAAGAAGACCATGATCTTGGTCTTGTCTCTGTTGATTATTAGGTGGTTTTCTTTACAATATTCATTTACTCTGGCTAGCTGACATCTCATGCCCACCTTTGATGTCGAAAGGATGGTCATATCATCCGCATATAAGAGGATATGAACTGGGCGACCATTAACGGCTGGCGAATGCCTCTCCTGCCCCGCCAAATTACCCACTATGTCATTAATAAATAAGGTGAAAAGCAGGGGTGCCAACACACACCCCTTCTTAACACCGTTTGTTGCAGGAATGGGACCTGTCGTGTCTCCCTGTGTGCTCACTCGGACCCTAAATGAAGTGTTTGTGTATAAGAGATGGATCAGGTGAAGCAGCTGAAGGTCTACATTGTTAGCTAGCAGTTTTCACCATAGGATGGTTCGGTCGATGCTATCGAACACCGCTTTGTGATCCACAAAGAGGGTGTATACCATGCCTCTCCTCAGGGAAACATACTTGGCAACAATATGGTCCAAGGTGAAACAGTAGTCCAAAACTGACCTGGCGGGCCTGAAACCCGCCTGCTCCTCTGCAAGAAGAGCATTCTCCTCTGCCCAGCACTCAAGCCTGGCCTGGAGAAGCTGTGTGAACACCTTTGCAACAACATCTATAAGGTTTATAGGTCTATAATTGGCCTATCCCTCTTCTTATAAATGGGAACTACTACACTTGTGTTCCATCCCTGAGGGATGTCACCGGCCTCAATGATGTTATTAAATAGGCGGGTTAGCACTGGAGCCCACCATTGCCTATGGGCATGGAATAGGTCAGAAGGAATACCATCCTCCCCTGCTGCCTTTTGTAAGGGGAGGGAACGCAGTAGTTCCACCACCTCTGTCTCAGTTTCCACCATCCCCCGAGAAGGGGGGGCACACACCATGGGTGAGGCATTCGCCTCTGTATGTTTGTTAAGAATTCCCATAAAATGGGCCCGCCATGTGGCACTGCTTACTGGCGGATCCGTAGGGGGGCAACTTCCCTCTAAGCTTCCATTTACAATAGCCCAGAGGGATGCACTATCTCCCGCAGAAATAGCCCTCTCGAGTTTGTCCCACAGAATTTGGCAATGGATCTGCCGTTTATTCCTCAAGACTGCCCTATACTTAGTTTGTGCAGCAACGAACTTGATTTGTTGAATAGCAGTTCCTTGCTCAGTGGCAGCTCTAGCCAATTTCCTACACTGGGTCCTCAGGTACCTGCATTCGCTATCAAACCAGGGATACGGATTCTCCTGGCTTAAAGGTCTAGTAGGCGAGGCTAGAGTATCCTTCACAAACCTCACCAGGCTCTGGAACTGTGGAATGCACGCCGCAGGCTCAAACTGACAGAAAGAAGCCTTCCTACGCTCCATCTCGAGGGAGGCAAACAAAATGTTTGTCTTTGTTACAGTCATTTTCCTCCACTTGATTACCCTAGCCCTAATGAGCTCTGGGTCCTTTGCTGGGGTCTCCTTTTGCTGACTCCGACCACCCCTCGTCCCCAAATCTACTACAGCCACACAAGGAAAATGATCACTTGGGCTGGTTGGAAACACTATACAATCCGACACTCTAGGGAGAAAACTAGAAGGGATTGCAGTATAATCAGATACACTTGACCCCTGAAAGTGTACAAAAATAAACTTACAAAAGTAAATTCTCCATTCGGGTCTGACTTAAAGCTCCCATTCAGGAGTCTATAATTATATTTAAATAAAAAGTGTAAGAATTGCAACCCATATGAATTAAGCACTAGAGTGCCTGGGGGGCCAGAAAAAGGATTCCTCATATAGTTCAAGCCCCATTGCAGTTGACCACATGGCATCAGAATGCCCTGTTCAGACATTAAAATCACCTAGAAGAATTATAGGGACACATGGGTGATCTGTCTCCCAAAGATGGAGAGCATCCCCAAGGGTTTGTCATAATTTGTGCCTTGTGAATAGGTCCATAGAGGGGGTAAGTAAATATTTACTATTATACAAGCAGGGTGAAGGCTTTTACAGATGTTAAGCGCAAGCATGGTGTCACTGCTTTGCTAAATGGGTTACATTAAGATCACCAGAGTTTTTAACCAACACTGCCAAGCCCCCTGCAGGTCTTCCTCCCTTTCCTGTGCAGACTGCAGGTACTGTCCAGGTACTAAAGGTCAGAATTAAAGGACCGCTCTGGTTACGAACCCACGTCTCTTGTAGACAAATTATATCACAAAACTGTAATTCCTGAACATCTACATATGCTTGGCTAGAATACCACCCGTTTACGTTCCACGTCATGATGTTACTCGAGTGAATACCAGTCAGTGCCCTTGGGGAAAAACTAAGTCACTGTGGCTGGGAAATTGAAGGCAGAGACTGGGGGATCAGCTGTTCCTGGGAGGGAACAACCGCCACAAAATCCATAAGCTGTTCTTCTTCTTTGCCCTGGGAATCCGTATTTGAGGCCAGTCTTGACGCAAGATATGCTGCTTCAGCTGACGGCTGTGTGCGAGTCTGAAAATTTGTAGCCAATTTATTTGATAGGGTATGAAATCGCTGTAAAACTAGCTCCTTCTCCATCATCGGGAGAGACTCAAATTCTGTGAAAAACTCCTCATCACTATTATCTCTGGGTGCTGGCCTCAACAAGAAGTCAAACTGGACACTGTCTCTCCATTGGGAGTGTGGAGAAATAACACTTTCTCTTCCCATCCTGGTCCAGTTGGTTTTAACCTAGCTGCATTCCCACACCTTCCCTGGGCCGGAACCCTTTGCTTGGATTTTTGGTCATTATCACTAAGCAAGGGAGCAATATGCTCCTTTATTTCTTGAGATGTTTCTTGAGTTGTTTTATCTTGGCCTACTCTGTCCTTAACTAAGGACAGACGATCTATAGAGACCCCCCTACCTATCAAATACTTCTGTGCCTGGAATAGGTTCCAGACTAACCTGTCATCTGGAAATTCTATTTCTAGCCTGGTCTGGTTACTAGTAACCAGCCACCAATTTACCTTCCTGAGATCGCTTTTACATACCGTAGTCCTAAGTAGCTGAGTTAAGTTCCGATCTATATGTCTGGTGTTAGACCAGTTAGGAAGTCTACCATGGGGGAAGGGGTGAGCTGTGATCAAAATCCTGGCTGGATGAAAAAAGGGGCTAGGCTCCCTAGCTTCCAGTTCCTTCTCCGATAATGTCTTACCAGAACTGGGGAAGGCAGTCGCTCCTCCCCTGACAGATTTAGAGCAGATCCCTTACAACTCAAATTCCTCTGGTTCACTTCACCTCTAATTTTATCAAGTTTAGCCATTGCTTCCTGCAACTGACCTTTAATACCTATTAAGTATTGGTTCATGTCTGTAATCCTAGAGAGAAGCATGAAGACTGTCTGGGCAGTCAAGTTGCACTGGGCCTCCAATCACTCCTCATATTGTGTATCCTGGAAAACTTTTGGAAGGCCAAACTGGTCCAGAATCACTTGGGGTTCTACATGAGAAAGAGTCAAGGGGGGGGGGGGGCAGATGCTTCCAGTAGCGGAGAGGACTGCACTGATTCCCTCAACTCCCTATTACTGGCAATGGGATATGCACTTGTGCACCCAGAGACCTCCATGTCTTGACCATGAGCATCGATAGATTGGAAAAGGTCCTGGAAAAAAGAGGCTGACCCAGCCACGAAAAAATCTGTAATTTTGGCCTGCTTGAATGCCGGGGTCTCTGTTTGACGACACCCTTTCCATAATTAATGGACAGTTGCTTCCCAAAGGGCACACGTACCTGAAAGACTCGGCCCAAGCCAACTCCACAGGTGAAGGGGGAGCTCCTTCACCCCGCAGTTACCTGGAAGGGTCGCCCTACTCCCGTCCCATGCCTAAGGCAGTGCGCACAAGCGCGCCCTTGCATGCACAGCCCTTAGGCGCTCTGGCTCGGTGTGTGTCTCCGGCGCTGCCGGGGGCTAAAGGCTGAGTTTGAAGGAAGCAGCAAGCTAGGCACGCCCCCCTCACAGGTGGAGTTGATCTCCGCTAATGGAGCGCTGCAGCAGTGGCTCCCTCTGTCCTCCAGATGCTTCGGGGTGTCACGAGATCCCTTCAGGCCGGTCTGCTGTTTCGCAAGTGGGAAGGCTAGGGCGGAAAGCAAAGTCAGCCCAGATGGGGGCTAAAGGCTGAATTTGAAGGGAGCGGCAAGCTAGGCACACCCCCCTCACAGGTGGAGCGGATCCCCGCTAATGGACCGCTGCAGCGGTGGCTCCCTCTCTCCTCCAGATGCTTCTGGGTGTCACGAGATCCCTTCAGGCCAGTCTGCTGTTTTGCAAGTGGGAGGGTTGATTACTTTTGGCAAGATGCTTTTTCTTGCAGCTTTATGGTTACGGTATGTCTAGCAGGACAGGTGATATAAAAATAAATTAAACAACCTTTTATGATTTCTCTGTCTTATTTCTATGACACACTCATCATGCACCCAAACTCATCTTAATTATTTTGAGATGGGATGTGTGACAAACTTTTTTTTACTCCTCCTCAATATTAGATTTGTGATCATATGGCTATGGAGGAGGCTGGTATTAAAATGCAGTGGGTATTAAAGAGAACGTTCGAGGCACACACTTCAAACTTCACTGACACACAAAAAAGAGGGTGGGAGAGGTTGAGCTTAGCTGGGCTTAAGCTTAGCTGAGTATGGAAGGGAGATTTGCGTTGTGAGAAGTCATTAACTGCCTGCACCGTAGCAGTCATATGAAGAGTTTCCATGGGGGTAAAATAATTTTAGTATTTTATTTTTACATGAAATACTAAAATTATTTTACCCCCACGAAAACTCTTCATATGAATGCTACGGAGCAGGCAGTTAATGACTTCTCACCATGCAAATCTCCCTTCTATACTCAAAGCAGTTCACAATTATGGCACCCTTTTACGGGTGCCATAATTGTGAACTGGTTTGAGATATAAATCAAGATTGAAGAGTTGAATGCCATGGGTCTCATCTGTCCTAAAAGGTAAACATTGGTTCCTAAATGGAGATTGGCATCAAGACCATGATAATCTATAATCCTTGGAAAGAAAAAGTCTGTGGGGCCACTCCCAAACCCTGAGGATACCACATGTGGGCCCACGTGCACAGAAACTGCGTGCACCTCCATTGCTGGCACATAGTGCTGTGCAGAAACCATTTGTGCAGGATTTGTGGGGCTTGAGATCGGCTGCAATAACAAACTATTAACCATAGTGATCTCCACCCTCCCTCACCCCCATTAGGCTTGACATTTCTGCCTCACTTTCAAAAACAAGCAAGGTAGATGCTGGGTATCTCAGCCCGTACACTTTTTATTGTGAATGCTTTTTCTTTTGGCTTTATTTTTTAATACGTTAAATATACCACCATATGGTTCTATAGTCACAAAAGGGCAGATTGAACTAAACAATAGGTTTGAGAAATTTCTTTAATATTTTGCTTTCCGGTTTCTTTTTATTTATGGTGCACCTGCTGTTCGATTTCTTAACCTTCCCTCCTCCTTGTTGTTTATTCCTTTTACTTGCTTACTCTTTTTGTGCAGTAGGGAGAGAAACAGACAAAGAAAACACTAACATTCCTTTTAATCCAATGTCCAAATGTCTTGCTGCTTTTTTCTTTTGTTTACCTGTTTTTTCAAACATGAAAAGAAAATGATCACAGCATGGTCACTATTACAGAGCTGTGCCAATTTCCCCTGTTGTATAATATTGGTTTGATACAGTAATCGGTAGAAAATTTGGAGAAACCTGCAGTCAAGTTTCTTTAACTCTTATGAAATATTGCACATTGTTCCATTAACATCCTGCTGTCCTGATGACTGCTAGTAGATTTTATAAAGCAATAAGAAACTGATTACATTAGCAGGTTTATTATAAGCAGATGCTTTAAGGCTATTGCATATTTATTTTCCTCAAAATGTAAGTACATTCCTGTACGTTTTGCAAAATGTTGCAATATTTACAATTGAAAATCAAGTCATGAAATGTTTGTTTTTTTCTTATAGGGGGGAGCAGAACATAATATTCCAGTGGTGGTTTCAAAAATTTCTAAAGAGCAAAGAGGTACATTTGCAAACATACAATAAATTCTGGGCTTTAGTTTATTGAGAAAGCAGAGTCTTTGGGGATGCATTAAATAAAATGTTATACAGTATGTACATCTCTCCATTTTGATGTACTATATAATTTGGTGTGACATAATGAGCTTTCCTTTAGAATATACCCAGTGAATTGAGGACCTAATTGTTGCAGGAATTTTTCAAACTCTTTTTTAATTGCACAAAGAGGGTCCTTTTATGGAAACAAAACAAAAACAATTAAAATTCTGTATTTTATCATTCAAAAATATTTCCCCTCCATTTTTTTAAACAAACAAACAAAAAGATGTTGCTATTGGCTGCAATCCCATGGACCTCGGATCTCGTGCGGAGCTGCATGCATAGCTTCACGGGACCTACACGCAGCCACATTGCGTGCATGCAGCTTGTGCATGGTGATCCGCTGACCATGGGATCGCGGCCATTGTCTTTAATATGAAAATATCTATGGCTATATAAACTAAATTATATAAAGTGTCAGATAGTATCCCATTCTGGACAATAACCAATTCTTTGGTTTCAGCTAGCTGCATTTCAACCAGCCAGAAATGGGGAACAGAGCACTCTCTGAAGAGGTGGTATGCCTTGCATGGGCAGGCACAGACAGGAAGTAGTTCCTACCCTCCAACAATGCACCAGGGATTTCAGGGAAATTAGGCACTCAGGAAAGATGTAGGGCTCAACAGAAGAATGTGGATTTTTGCATGTTAAACAATGTCATGTTAAGGCTCCAAAGCTGCAGTGGCTTTTCATATCTTTCTGGATGAAGTTCAGTGGCCCAGTTTTAATCTTTTAACCCTAAATGGTTTGAGAATCCAGTTACCGATTCTGTATTACCCTACTGAGATCAGTGGAGATATTTGAGGTGGAGTCCACTCAGTTAAGACTGATAAGCACAGCAATACATCTTGGATATAAATTAGGACTGAAACTTGGAACTCGGATGTTCCTCAGTTTGACCGAGTACTGCCCTATTCGGCCTTGTTTTTCTGTGTTCCAAATTGCCGAGGAATAGCCCCACCATTCAGGACTTGGAAAAAGTCTTGGCCTAGTGCTGGAAGGGAGAGGAGGGGGAAGGACAGTGTGGCCAGCAGCATGTGCCAGGGAAGGGGGTCAGGGAGGGTGGGGAAGGGGGTGCCACTCCCCTAAAAGCCACTGGGAGCCAGACGCACTGCTGTCTTTTGGAGTGGACTCTGCCATGCCATGTGAGCTGGTCATGCTACTCTGATGCCCAGCATGCTCCAAGAGAGCTGTAGGAGCATTGCTTTTCAGAACTGAGCATGTTCCCAAAACTCTCTTAGAGCATGCTGGTAAATGTAGTTTGGCTTTCTCCCAGACAGCATTAGAACTGGGAACAAGCTGGACTACATTTACCAGCATGTTCCCAGAGAGCTTGACATCATTCAAAGAAGACAACAAGAGGCAGAAGTGCAGTGCGACCGCCTCCTGTGGCTTTGCAGAGTCCACTCCAGAAGACAACAGCACACCCAACTCCCGGTGACTTTTAGGTGAGTGGTACCCTCCCTTCACCCCTTCCCTGTCCGCCACTTCCCTCCCCGAACCCCCTTCACTGCCCCTCAGTGTCCTATTCCCTGACACCCCTTCTCTGGTCTATGCTCCTGGCTGTGCTGCATGCCCTCTGTCCCCCCTTCCTGCCCCCTGCCCCTCCAATTCCCAAGTATTTACCAAGGTTCCAAAGACCGGCCCGAACACTTGGACCAGTACTTGGAACTTCAGAAATACTCGAGAATACTTTTTGTCTATTAGGAACAGCCTTAATATAAACAAAAGCATGTGGAAGAAGGACATTCTCCATGAGTGTTCCTTGGTTCTGGGTTGTACTCTTCTTCATTTGTACCCCTAACACATGGAAGCATTAACCTTCTCCACTAAAAATCCATCTTTTCTTACAAGAATTTAAGGTGCAGAATAACAGACTGCTTAGGTCCTGATCCATTATTAAACTTTAGATTTTATTATACATTTTAAATTTTAAGAAAGGAGTCAGGTTGGGTGTAGGCCATAGCTGGTAGACAAAAAAAATAAATTTAGAATATGTATGAAATATTTGCAATAGGCTGTATAATACTTTGGACAAAATATGTAATTGAAAATGTGTTCTCTCTTGCTCACAGCGGAGCTCTCAGGTTTGCTCTTCATAGGAGATGCAATTCTGCAGGTAGGTAAAACTTATTTCTGTTCTCTAGAAAGGGTAAAATATCATTTATACTTATGATATTCAGGCTCAATGTTTTCTTTCCCCCCTTTAACAGATTAATGGAATTAATGTAAGAAAATGCAGACATGAAGAAGTGGTGAGCTTATATTTCATTTCTTAATCACTGGTTTTGTAATGTACACTAGCATGCAATTCACTGTTGTCGTATTGTTCATTGATACCTAGTTTAGTTTGTTTATGGCATACATGCCGAATAATAATTGTTACTTTTTATAAGCAGTTTTTCCTCCTCTGCTGCTAAATGACACTGTCCTTAATATGATTCCTTCTTCATGTATTTGCTTTCTGCTCTCAAAACAGTCAACCTAGAGTAGAGTTGTGTATTTTATTGCCCAGGGCTTGCAGGTACTTATTTCAAGTTTGTTTTGCCCAGCCCATCTCTATTAAATTCCAGCAGTACCTCTGCTGGAGTGAGGTCACTTAGTTTGATACTGTATGGTAGTTATTTCAGATTGGTGGGAAACATTCCAAAAAGAACATTATGTTATCTGTCATCCTGCAGATATCAGCTTACAAAGAAGCTTCCCCTCTTCAATACAACCAGTTCCTTTGGGAGAACTAAGTGCATTGAAGACAGATGAGCATTCTGTATATTTGCAGACCTACAATGTTTTCTTTTTATAAGATGCCTGTACTATTTGCAACCTTTATAACCTTCATCTTTATGTTGAAATGTAAGGTGTTTACCTTCTCAAAATGTTGGGTGCAGCCACGTGTACTTACTGCACCTTGGGCAGCCATACCCCACTTCAGGCAGCCTAACCACGCAATGCAGTGCCTTGTGTGCCTGCCGACCACCAGATATTCCCCCCCATCGCATGGTGGGGTGGGCAGCTGGCTGCTACATGCTGTGTCCTCAGAAAAAGGCTGAAGACATAGTACATAGCAGCCTTACCCAAAAAAGGGTAAGACTGCTCAAGGCACAGTAGTGCATCGCCGCTCATGTGCCCAATCCCCGTCTGTGTCACTGTGAGAGGAGGTTTGGTGTGGGGCTTGGAGCGGTAGACACAAGCTCCAGTACTACAGTGCACAGCCACGTCAAAACTGGGAATGGGATTGTGGACAGGCCGGGGGAGGAGGGTGGTGCAGGGACGGGTCCCTCCTCATGTGGGTGGCACCTGGGTCCCGTGGTGGGACAGACAACAGAGGCCCACTCACAAGAGGGGGGCTGACCATCTGTCACGCTCCCCACAGTGGTCACAAAGTGTGGTAGCACCTATTGTCCACCAAGGGGCATGCATTGATCAAGCCCTCCGCAGCTCCTATGGAGGCACTCATTGACATCTAGTGCTTTTTGAAGTGCATAAGTGTGTTTCTTCAGAGAAGAGATACATCTTATAGTTATAATTATTATTATTATTTTTATTTTATTAGCATTAGCATTTATATAGTGCCAGCAATATACCTGGCACTTTACAAAGAATAAGATAGACACAGTTCCTGCCTGAGAGCTTACAATCTAAAGACAGGGTGAGGGGAGACAGGGAAGGGGGAACAGAGTGAGAGACAAGGAATGTGACATTCATGAGGATGCAAGATCTCAGGTACACGTTCTTGGAGCTCACACCATCTACCTGCCTGCCTTGCTGCTGCTGCGGGGGGGCTCTGGAGGCTCCGCCTGCTTCACCGCCACCGCCGCCACTGCCGCCGCCGAGTCCCGCTGCTGGGGCCGCCGCCGCTGCTTCTCATCCCCGCCGGACACCTGCGGGGAGAAGAACATCACCTGTGAGGTTGGGGGTTGGGGGGGGAACGCAGAGGGCAGCCACGTGGGCTGTTCTGTCCCCTCCCCCCCCACCTGGAAGGAGCGGGGGCATAAAGCCCAGGGACAGCGGCTGAGCCGCAGGAGCTCACACCATCTACCTGCCTGCCTTGCTGCTGCTGCGGGGGGGCTCTGGAGGCTCTGCCTGCTTCACCGCCGCCGCTGCCGCCG
>QEPC01013565.1:160820-179714 GCA_003113815.1 Sphenodon punctatus
TAGGGCTGTAGCGGAATATCGCAGCGGTAGCTATTTCCGGCGGAAACAGTGTTTCCGCAATTAGTGGAACGGCATGGCAGAAGCTTTCATTCCGCGGTTTCATTCCGAGGTTCCGCTTATTTAATTCTGCAACTTAGTGGAATCGTGGAAACATGACATTTTCGCTATTTCCGCAATTCCGCCAGCACCAAAAAATAGCGGAATAGCGGTTTTCCGCGATTTCCGCAATTTTTCTGCAATTCCGCGATTTGCAGAATTCCGGCGGAATTAGCGGAATATCCGCAGAAAAGTTGCGGTGTGGCGCGGGCAGTTCCGAAATGGCGGAACGGAATCGCGGCGCGGTAAAAGCTGCTGCTGCATCAGCCCTAGCAACCACGTCTCGGGGGGGGAGGCGGGGGGAGGGAGCAAAGCCCAACTAGGAGGAACACCTGCTCATCTGTCTGGTTCAACAGGCAGAACCTGCGAGTGGTGGCTGGCCACGGGCACCACGAAGCAACCTCAGACTCCAGCAGGCTAATCTCTTGTCTGTGAACACCCAATGATCTCTAACGGTGCCCTATGCAGCCCTGCAACATGCATAAGAAATGTTCAAGTGTGGTTAAAGTGGGGATAGCGTCATGTCTAAAAACACCCTAACTGACAATCTTAGAAACTGTAGTCTCAGGGTATTGAATGGGCAGCGGTAGAGCCAACATTCAATCCTTGTGTGTGTGTGAGCAACATTATATTATTATTTATTTAAATTTACTATCTCACCCTATCCCATGGTTCAGGGTTACAACACACAAAATTCAAACACCTTCCCAAATTCTATCTCTGCTTGATAAATGTCTGCAAAATCATCAATCAATCAGTCAGTCAGTCAGTCAGTCAGTCAATCAATCATTTTACATAGCCTCTAAAAGATTAACAGGCTTGGGATCAGGAGTTTCATAATTGTGGGGCAGCCTCCCTGCGTGCCCTTGCTGTGTGAAATTGATGGGCAGATAGTATTTGCAAGAGGGTGCTCTTGGCAGACCTCAGAGGCCACAGTGTGACATGAGGGAGGAGACAGTCTTTCAGTTATGTGGGACCCAGGCCATTTAAGGCTTTGTATGTTAAAATCTGCACTTTGAGTTGGGCCTGGAAAACTATTTGTAGCCGGCACAGATTTTGGAGCACCAATGTAATGTACATAGGCCTGAAACAACAAATCGTGGAGAATGCAGTTTCCATCAGAAGCAGGTCATTTGCCTTCATTCATGTGACACAAACTTACCAGCTTTTCAGCTGTTTTCACCATTTGCCGTTATTTTTTATAAGTTGAACAAAGCTGCTACAGAGCTGATCCTAAGCCTGATGTGCACCCTGCATGCACCCCCCGAGGGCTGTAGAGACACAATCATGCATGCCAGCTAAGTGCCAGGGAAGTGCTGGAAATTGCCATAAAATGTTTGGAAGTGTGCTGCAAAACTGTGGTGAAAGTCCTGGAATGTTCCAGAAAGTGATGAAAATGACAAAAAAAATGATGGGAAAATGCCAGAAAGTAAGAAAAAAATGATGAAAATGCCAAAAAGTGATTAAATGAATCAGAAGTTGTGAAAAATTACAGGCACTAATATCAACAACAAAAGAAGCACAGAATCACCGGAGACTGACATTTACTACCCACAGGTAACGGATTTTGGGACATTCCCACAGGGCACCTGATGGGTTTACCCATCCCCCCAATGGGTTTCCAGATACTTGAAAATGCGGGTCTTTCTGGGACACTTCGGGAAGTGCCTGCCTCCACGTGCCCCCCGGACTAACTCACCCTCCCGGTTCCACCACTGCTCCTCCTGATGCTGCTTCTCCCAGCCTGGCCCTCTGCCCAGCTGGGCCAGACAGTGTGCCACGGTCCCTATAGCAGTAAGGTGCACGAGGCTGGAGGAACAGCAGCACAGCTGGGCAGTTGAGTCAGCCCGGAGAAAGAAGTTTCCCAGAATGCACCCTGGGGCTGACTCACCCAACCAGCTGCGTCATGGCTCCTGCTGATTGTCCAGCGCCACACACATACACCCACTATGGGGACTGTGGTGAACCATTACTCAGCTGAGCAATGGGCTGGACTGGGAGGAGCAGTGGAAACAGTGGCTGAAGCAGTGGGAGCAGTGGCGCAGGCAGGCAGGTGAGTCAGACCAGGTAGTGGGCCAGTATCCCATCAGGTCGCATTTGGGCACTGACTGGTCCCTGAACGTGACCAGGGCTATTTGGTCAACCTAAATTCAACGGGGTGTTCATTTTTTTTCAGGCTTCCTCTTTCAGCTCTCTCTCAACCTTAACAGCAAGAAACTCTAACCTCTGGTATCAAAACATGAAGTGTCAGTCTTAAGTATCTAAATCTGAACAAATAGACAGGAGAGTTAGTAAACAACCTAAGGAAGAATCAAGCATGGAGCTGGCATGGCCCAAGAGTAATTATTAATTAATTAATTATGATTATGATTATGATTATTATAAGCATTTATATAGTGCCAGCAATGTACCTGGTGCCTTACAAAGCCTAAGATAGACACGGTCCATGCCCCAGGGCTTACAATCTAAAGACAGGGGAAGGGGAGACAGGGAAGGGGGAACAGAGTGAGAGACAAGGGATGTGACATTCATGAGGATGCGAAAGCTCAAGTACATATTCTTGCTTTGGTTGCAGTAAGTTGGGAGTTTACAGAGAGCAGGTGGGGGATAATCCTGGGTGGGAATGGTTAGCAGGAGTTAGGAAGGGCGGAGCTGAAGAGGTTGGTTTTGAGGAGGGACTTGAAGGAGTGGAGGGTGTGAGCCAGGCGTATGAGGGCAAGAACGGAGTTCCAGGCGTGAGGGGCAGCGAGGTGGAAGGAACAAAGATGGTTGGGGGAGCAAGGGAGGCGTGGGAGGGTGAGGGAGAGGATGGAGGAGGAGTGGAGTGCTCGAGCAGGGGTTCGGAGGAAGATCAGGGCAGAGAGGTAGGGAGGAGTGAGGTTGTGAAGGGCTTTGTAGGTGAATACAAGGAGCTTGTGCAGAATGCACTCAGGAAGAGGGAGCCAGTGGAGAGAGGAGAGGAGAGGCTACACGTGGTCAAAGCAATGTGCTAGTTGGATGATCCTGGCAGCAGAGTTTTGAATAGAGATAAGAGAAGAAATGTGAGCGCAGGGAAGGCCAGTGAGGAGGAGGTTACAGTAGTTGAGGCGTGAGATGACTAGGGCGTGCATGAGAGTTTTGGCAGAGGAGACAGACAGAAAAGGGTGGATCTTGGCAATGTTGTGGAGGGAGAAGCGGCAGGTTTTGGCAACAGAGTAAATATAGGGTTTGAAGGTAAGGTTCAAGTTGAAAATGAAGCCCAAACTACGGGCTTGGGGGACGAGCTTGAACAGAGGGGGAGAAGGAAGGATTGGAGAGCTAGAGTTGAGTGTCGTCAGTGTATAGGTGGTTTTGGAAACTGTGGGAGGCAATGAGTTTGCCTAGGGATGGGGTGTAAATAGAGAACAGGAGAGGGTCAAGGACAGAGCCTTGGGGAACCCCAACTGAGAGGGGTAGGGAGGAGGAGGGGAAAGAGTTAGAAATAGATACATTGAAAGAGTGGTCAGAGAGGTAGGAGGAGAACCTGTTGAGGACAGAGTCCTGGAATCCAAGGGAGTGGAGCGACCCAAGCAGGAGGGTGTGGTCAACAGTGTCAAAGGCAACAAAGAGATCAAGGAGGAGATCAAGGATTTACTCTAGAGTAGGTGGTTGGATTTAACCACAAGAAAATCATTGGTGATCTTAGCAACAGCGGTTTCAGTGGAGTGAAGGGGGCGGAAGCCAGAGTGGAGGGGGTCAAGGGAGGAGTTGGTGGAGAGGAGATCTAGGTAACGGGAGTAAACAACCCATTCAAGGAGCTTGGAGGCAAAAGGGAGGAGGGAGACACGATGGTAATTAGAGGGTTCAGAGGGATCCAGAATGGACTTTTTGAGAATGGGGGAGACAGTGGCATGTTTAAAGGCAGAGGGGAAGGAGCCGGTAGAGAGGGAGAATTTGATGATGTGCAGGAGGGGAGGGGCGGGGCGACGGTGGAGGCAATGGAGGTCAGTAGGCGGGAAGGAAAGGGATCCAGGGGGCAAGTGGTGGGCAAGTGGAGGCGGGGGGGAAGGAGGACAGGAGAGAGGTTGGGGGAGGAGAGATGGGGCGGGGGGAGTAGTAGGGGGAGAGAATATAAAAATGCTAGTTAAAATGACATCCTTAAATCCCATTAGGTCCCAAAAGAGTTAGGGTGAAAACAGACAAAATGCTAGCTCCACTTTAACACCACTTTTAAATTTCCTATGCATGTTGCAGGGCTATATTGGTGCTCTATGCAGCCCTGAAAAATGCATGCGAAAATTTAAAGTGGTGTTAAAGTGGGGTTAGCATTATGTCAAAGTTTTCACCCTTTGTAACCAGTGTGACTGTAATCATTATGCATGCAAAGGTTTTTTGTGTGTTTTTTCCTTTAAAAAGAAGCTCTGTCACTCCTGAACAGCCTAGTGGTCTGTCTAAAAAGTACTATGTAGTAGTGTGTGATAAGTGACAGTCTTTTGGATACAGACAAGTTGAGATGAAGTTCTGATTAAAAAGTTAGTGCAGCAGGAGAGAATACAGACCATTCTGCTAATGCCAATTCTCAGGGTGCTGGTTTACTTTTGGATTTGTGTTAGGGATTTGTGTTGGAAATGATGCATCATCCTTCAGAATGTGATTTTCCTTCAAGAGATGCTTAATCATAACAGCTTTTGTGTACTCAGACTAATGTTCTTATTTACTGTATCTGCAAGTGTTGGCTTTCCAGCAGTAATCGTATTTTCATCTTTCCTAAGCCTTACTTTAGTCATTAGTTAAGTTAATGTGGTAAATCCCTCCTGGGGACTGAAATGAAATTTTGAAGTTTAAAGTAGTGGGGGGGAGGGGAGGCGGGGGGAGAAGTGGGGAAGAGTAGAAATGAAGATGCATAATTGAACATAGAGACATTTGAATAAGCAGTGATGGGCTGCCGTGCTCTGATTTCATTTCTTTCATGTTCGCGGCCAATAGAATGCAAGACATAAGTTTATAGATAAATTGTGTTAGCTGTTGTTATCCTAATTACATTATTCTTGATTAATTTTCCATTTTATTTTATTGTTTTTGTTTTTCATTACCCAAAATGTATTTCTGGAAAGTGTTTAAATCTTGAAGCACATAATTGACATCCAAGAATTTTCTGTGGGTGAAAAAAAGGAAGCAACAGGCATTATTTTCCTTATGCATCTGTTTTCAAGCTTTCAATGTGTGATTAAATGTATAAATGAATTAACTATGATGTCTTCTATGATGATAGTCTTCTATGCAAATAATACTCACCATCATCATAGCAGACAAACAGTAAATAAGCGTAGCATAGGAGGGAAAGACATTATGTAGGGCTGAAATGGGGATAACGTTTTTTCTTGCAAAAATCTCACAAGAATTGAGAACTTTTACTGAGATTTCGGGACAATCTCGGTAACGATTCAAGATCTCAGTCAAGATTTTTTCTCGATTTACCATAATTTACCATTTACCCTGATTTATTATGACCGTTTTCACACGGCGCTGCTGGGTGGGGGGATGGGTGTGCACCGGTGATGCGTGTGCTCCCTTTCCCATGGGTGCACACCGATCTCCACCCACAGAGCCTTCTCCGTTTTGTCAGATGGCTCTGTGAGTGGGTGATGGGTGAAGGTGGGTGTGCACCGGGAGCGCACGTGCAACCCCACGCACAACCCGTGGTGTTTCCATGGGCGCAAACCCATCCTCCCACCCACCGCTGTGGCATGTGCACGGATTCCCCACACACACACACACCTGCCCACACACCCAGCATGGGGGGCAGGTGCGTCGGTGTGACAAAGACCTATGTAGTATTGTGGATAGCACTATAACATTGCACTTTTGGGTAGAAGCATGAAACTTTCCACATATGCTATCTCTCTCTGTGAGATCATTTCTGAGGTAGGGCCCAACCTTCTGCCATCTTGATTTCAAGATGGCGCTCTTTAGGACTTGAAATTGTAAAACATATGTCTATCGCAGACAATATTAATGGCAGATATTTTGTGTTTGGGCTCGTTTCAAATGAAAATGGAGGATAGACTGTTTTATGAAGCTTTGCCTAACTGTTAGCCATCTTTGATTTCAAAACTTTCAGTAGTTAAAAATAAGTGTACATCAGGCAATATAAATGCCAATTGTTGCATTTGGATGTACTTTAAATTACAAATGCAAGTCAACATGGTGTCGCAAAGATTTTGTATGATTATTTAATGTGGTGCAATTGGGGTTGCTGTGAGGAGGCATGGGGAGCAGGGGAGCTGTGAAAATCAGGGGGGAGAGTTCCGGAGAAGCATGGAATAAGTAAACTTACTGACAGCCTTAAATCCTGCTATATCACCACGGGATTACTTACAAATCGGGCTTGATTGGAAGGAAGTGATCCGAAGGAAGAAGGTAAGTTAAGCAGGCCACCTCAGTATTCTGTTGGCTAGCAGGAATCTGCAGTCAATAGATGCCAAGGCTGAGTACTGGCACTAGCTTCAGACATGAGAATCAAACATTTTCACCATCACTGTAAGATTGTGGATGTCTAAAACATACTACAAAATCTGATCTCCTCCAGTGCTTCAGTAAGCTGGTTGAGTATCCTAGTGGAAACCCTCAAGCTTCAGTAGTTATTATCGAAGGACTGGCACTAGTGCATATACTCGTACTTGGTGAAGTCAAAATGTACCATGAGTATTGAGAAAGGTAACTAAAACTCCTTCTTCAGGTATGGGACAATGTCAAGTGAATTGATGTCACTTTTGATGAGTACCAAACTGACAGTCTGAAGTCAGAAAATTGGATTTCTCATGGGAGTGGGATTAAATGTTGAGTATATGAAAACACACCAATTCCAAAGAACTGGAAGGAATTCTTGTCAGTTGATGAAAACAATATGGAGTCCTTCAACCTGTTGTCAAAAACTATCAGCAAAACATACCAATATGGCATGTGTACATCAAGATTTAGAACCATGTTAGAATGAGGAAACACATATCAGGATGTTGCTACATGTGAAGGATGCTAGCAAACAGGGTCATAAACGAATTAAATAAGAGCAGTGGACACAGATGTTGTACTTGCTGCGTCATTTTATGAACCACTGGAGATAAACGAATTGTGAATTGCTTTTGGTGCAGGCAAACATTTCCATTATATCTAGGACTGCACCAAATAGGTGGTCGGAGTACTCATGAGGATTTCTGAGGTTCCAAGTACCAGGACCGAGTCCTAGGCTGTCACTTGGAACTTTTTCCGAGAACTCAGAAATTGGATCTTGGAACTCGGACCCTTGGAAAATACTTGGGATTAATTCTGAGTGCAGGGGCCAAGGAGGTCAGATGCTAGTGGGAGCCAGTAGGGAGGGAATGGGTCAGGAAAGAGGGGGTGAGGGCCTAGCAGGGGCTGAGGGGGTAAAGTACTAATCCTCCAGAGAGGCTCTGGTGACGTGCGACTTCCTCCAGACTGGGTTAGGATTTTTTTCTCTATAGAAAAAAATCTGAGCATACTCAGAAGACCTAAATGGTCCCTTCTGAGTATGCTCAGACCTTTTCAAGATGTCGCCTATAGTGTGCTTACGCTGCCAGTGCCATCTTGGAAAGGCCTGAAAATGCCCAGCTTTTCCCCCCATCTTTTAAACGTACCAAGTCCAGTGGAAGCCACATGTCTCTGGAGCCCCTCTGGAGGCTGATTATTTTACCCCTCAACCCCTGTAAGACCGCCACCCACTAAGCAACCCACTCCTGAGCCCTCACTAGACCCCCACCCATTTTCTGGCACCTGCTGGCCTATTCTCTCCCTGGCCAGCAGGGGACCAGGGAAGGGGGGAGCTGGGGCCTAATGCCAGACTCCAGACTCCTTCCCTGTACTTAGCTGAGGATTTTTCTGAGTTCTGAAGTTTCAGGAACCATTCCTCAAAACTTCAGAACTCGGAAACTCGAGACAGGTAGCGTAAAACTTGGGTATTTCTGTGGAAAACCGAGGGCCGGGTTTCAGCTCTAATTATATCCCTGATCAACTAATACACAATTAACTTGGAAGACAAAAGGCACTGGCCCTATGCATTCACAGAATGTGACACAATATCATCATTTCAGGACCATGGTAAAAAGGCAGCTTGGGAAATATTCAACATACTTCCTGAATTTACAAAGACATACCAGGCATTGCCTGATAAACCACAAAACATAATTGAATCCATTATCACACTATTTTCATACTGCTTTATGATGAGATATTCTCATCCTCAAGTATCAAAGTAAACAATTGTTGAAAGGAATAGTTCACCAACAAAGGACATTCAATTGAACAAACTCTGCAAACAAGGCCACTTTAGAGAAGCATACATTACCATCTGCGTATCAAGCAGGATATTGCTGGGGATTCAGTGATAAAAAACAACAACAACAAAGTGCAAAACACCAGATTTACAGAGTCCCGCAAAATATGACTGGTGGAAAGATGCCCTTTGGTGGACCCTTGTATGGTCTACTCTACCAGAATCAGCATTGTTCTGTAACAAGCTATTTCACTGCTAGAGGTGTGCACCAGGGACCCATTTCTGAATTCATAATGTTGTTATTATTTCATTATTTTATAGCTGTGGATTTTGTAATTTAATTATTACATAAATTATTTTTCGTTATTGAACTTTGTCCCCTCCCCCCCATTGATTTCTATAGGAAATTTATTACTGACTGTAACTTCTTCATTTTTTATTTGATTTGTTTGACATATAGTTGGATTGTACTGCTCATCCAGAGGATCACCTCTGTCAAATTTAATAAGGATTGGCTAAAGGACCCCAATTCTTCAAGCACTTGAGGTTTTGTAGCTTACGCACGCAGCTTTAACGTCTTTGTTTTCCATACAATTTGGGTTAAATTTGTACTCTTTGTGCCCACCCTGAAAGGGATCATCCCAGACAACTTTCCCAAGAAGCTTGGGAAAAGGGTAATGATTTTATTAGCAATTTAATCATTTCATAGTTTGTATACACATTTCCAGGTGTAGCTTTGTTGTTTTCCATCCAATTTGGATGAACTTTGGAAAGGTTGTTCCCCTCACTCAAGGAAACAAAATTTCAGAAGGATTGGATAAAGGGTCCACATTTTATAATCAATATCAGTTTCATGATTTTAACAGAATTTGTAAATTTCCTTATGTTGCTTGCAGGTGTTGCTTCTGTTTAAACTATAGAGGTTTTACTGGATGCAGATATCTGCTTTGGGGAGCATTTGTACAGAGAGTAAAGAAGACAGGAGGAGGTGGTCAGAGCAGAGGCATAGGCACTGGCACAGACTTCAGTCATTGGCACCCCAAAATCTGTGGGGGCATATGTGGGGGAGAGTAGGTGCAGAGTTCTGTTTTTTTGAGTACTTGTAGTGAGGCTGAAGACTACAGCACAGTCAGTCACACTGACAGAAGTTTATATTTGCTCTCCAGTGCCCACCCCCAAGCCTCCCTGTTTGCAGTTATTGGGTACTGGCAGGTTGGAAGTCTGGGAAGCTTCTACAGAAAATGAGCCTATACCAGAGACTCTCTGATGTCTGTCACAGTGGTACAAAATGGATTCATGATGCCAATTGCCCAGCAGATACGTCAATCATGTTTCCTCATTCTGTGCTGTGCTCACCCCCAGGTGCCCTCCTTGTTGTTAGGAAGTTGTAAGCATCTACTTAGGAAACAGCCAATAGGATATTATCTTACGTCCTCTGTCACAGTGCTGCAGGGTGCGTTTGGGATGCTGGTTTGTCAGCCTGGATGTGTCAAAAATATCTCTTGATTGCGGGGATTGCTTCCCCCTTCCTTCATCTTGCTGCCTGAAGTCCCTCTTATGTCCTCAATTTTTCTTTTTTGTCCCAACATTTTCAAGACTTTTATATGCACAACTTCCGTTGTAATCATAAATCTTCAATTGCTTATAAAATTGGGTCCTTTTATCTAATCTTTCTGAAATTTTTCAGGCATGCTCCCTTTTTCCTTACTCAACTGAGTCTAAATTCGAACTGTCACTCCTCTCCCAATAAAACCCCCTACATAAATGATCTCTTCCTCTCTCCCTCCCTCCATCTCCTTGCCCATACTTAAACTTGGATCTCCCCCTCCTACTCTATCACCCCTGCTAGCCTCTCCATTGGGGTTTTTCTCCTTTTCTTACCAACCCCGCCCTGAAGGTCGAGGTGGTGGCGGCGTGGGCCTCCTCCTCACTAATTCCTGTCATTTCCAACTGCTTTCTCCTCCCCCCTCTCTCTCCTTCCCTTCTGTTGAGGCTCACTCTGTGCACCTCTTCGCCCCCCTCCATCTCCACGACAGTGTCGTCTACCACCCTTGCCTGGCTCTCTCTCTGAATTCAAGTACTGGCTCACTTTCTTCCTTTCCAACGATACCCCCACTCTCATCCTCTGTGACTTGAACATTCATGTTGATGTCCCTTCCCAGCCCTCCATCTCTTGCTTCCTCTCACTAGACTCCTCCTTCAACCTTCGGACCAATTCCCCCACCCATGCTAGCGACCATTATTTTGACCTCATTTTCTCTAAGTTCTGTTTGTCTCTGATCTCTCCTTTGATCCTCATCCCATCTCTGACCACTTCCTTACCTCTTTCAATGTCTCCCACTGACCCCTGTCCTCTTTCCCCTCTCCATGCCCTTTATGAAACCTGCAGGCCATTAACCCCCTGGACTTTGCCTCCTCTCTCTCCATCCTTCTTCCCTCAGTCTTCTCCTCCTCCTCCGCCCCCGACTCTGCCATCTCGGCTTTCAATGCCTCTCTCTCTTCAACCCTTGACTCCCTTGCCCCCCCTCTCTGCCCAGTCCCACAACCCCCATTCTTGGATCAACCCCAGTATTCATCACCTTCGCTCCTGCACTGGTGCTGCTGAATGCCTTTGGCACAAATCCCACTCTCATGCTGACTTCCTTCACTTCATATTCTCTCTCCACCCTTACTTCTGCTATCTCCCTTGCTTGACAGAATTATTACACCTCCCTCATTGAGTCCTGTTCTCAGGACCCTCACTACCTGTTCTCCACCTTTGACTCCTTCCTTAAGCCCTCCTGTCCTCCTCCTCCCTCTTCCCTTTATCTCAGGATCTTGCTTCCTTCTTCAGCTCCAAGATAGACAAGATCTGCCTCAACATTGCTTTACGCTCCTCTCCTCTTCCTACTCCCTCCCCTGTCTGTCATCCCCCTCCTTCTGTCCTGTCCTCCTTCCCTCCCACCTCCCTTGAGGAAATGTTCTCCCTGCTCTCTTCCTCCACTTGCCCCCTTGACCCCAACCCCTCCCACCTCCTGACCTCCATTGCTTCCATTGTCTCCACTTCCCTCTGGCACATCATCAACCTCTCCCTCTCTACTGTCTCCTTCCTCTCTACCTTCAAGCATGTCACTGTCTCTCCAATCCTCAATAATTCCACTCTTAACCCCTCTGACCCTTCTAGCTACCATCCTGTCTCACTCCTTCATTTTGCTTCCAAGCTTCTTGAACATCTTGTCTACTCCAGCTGCCTCAACTTCCTCTCTGCCAACTCCTCCCTTGACCCTCTCTAATCTGACTTCTGCCCCCTTCACTCTACTGAAACTGCTCTCGTTAAGATCACCAATGATCTTGTTATGGCTAAATCTAATCACCTCTACTCCACTCTTGTTCTCCTTGACCTCTCTGCTGCCTTCGATACTGTTGACCACTCACTCTTGCTGGACTCACTTCACTCCCTTAGCTCCCATGGCTCCATCCTCAACTGGTTCTCTTCCTTCCTTTCTGATCGCTCCTTCAAAGTGTCTCTTGCCAACTCCACCTCCTCCTCCTTTTGTCTCTTGGCTGGTGTTCCCCAAGGCTCTGTCTTGGCCTTCTCCTCTTCTCTATCTACACCTTGTCCCTAAGCAAACTCATTGCCTCCCATGGCTTCCAATATCACCTCTACACTGATGACACTCAGTTCTGACTCTCTTCTCCCTCTCTCTCTCTCTCCATCTGTTGAAGCTTGCCTCACCAGCTGTCTCTCTGATAGATCTACCTGGATGCCTCAACGTCAAATAAAACTCAACATGGCTAAAAATGAACTCCTTATCCCCTCCCCTCCTTCATTTCCCTCCTCCCTGTAGGGATGGGTGAACAAATCACAGTTCGGCTGTTCGGTTCAGTCCAGTTTGGTTCGGCCGTTTGGTTCGTTCGCAGCGTTCGGGTTCGGCTGTTCAGTTTGGTCCCGTTTGGTTCGGCCGTTCGGAAAAAGGCTCTCTGTGCGAGGAATGATGGCCCCAGATTCATGACGGTGGGTCCTGGGGCTAAGGTGGCAGCCTCTAGGTATTGGCCACAGCCCTCCCTGCTTGTAACTTGACCCCAGAACCCCAATGGCAGGTCCTAGGGCTGGAGTGGCTGTTTCTTGGTGTGTTGAAATGATATCGCCTCTGTGCGAGGAATGATGGTCCCAGACCCATGACAGTGGGTCCTGGGGCTAGAGTGGCAGCTTCTTGGTACATATTGGCCACAGCTCTTCCTGCCTGTAACTTGGCCCCAGAACCCTGATGGCGTATCCTGGAGCTGGAGTGGCTGTTTCTTGGTGCGTTGGAATGACATCGCCTCTGTGCGAGGAATGATGGCCCCAGGCCTATGACGGTGGGTCCTGGGGTTAGAGTGGCAGCTTCTAGATACATATTGGCCACATCCCTCCCTGCCAGTAATGGATCCTGGGACTGGAGTGACTGTTTTTATTTATTTATTTATTTATTTATTTATTATATATATAAATGGAATATCCTAATAATTAACTACAAAGGCCTTGTTCTACAAACACACTGTGTCTCTATCTCTCTAACTAAGCTAACTACTATGTATATCTATCTAGTAACTGTCTATCTAATAACTATCTATATATACAATATTACACAGGGGGAAACACAAAGAACACAGGGAGGGGTACAAAACTGAAATGAAAATCAATCTAATATTCCTACTCTAAATAAATCCAAAACTTAAAACAGGGGAAGGGAATCAGGGATGGAATAAGAGGGAGAGGGAAATGGATTCAATGGAGGGGGGAGGGAGGAAGGAAGATTGAACACAGGGAACACAGGGAGGGGTAGAAATAAAAAAAACACATAAATCTATCTAATATAATCTAAATAAATGATAATATGGAGGTAAATGGGTTGGATGGGTGAAATAGGAGGAGGATGGCAATGGATTAGGAATAGGAAAGAACAAAAACTGCTGGTAGAGAGGGTTCCTTCTGAAACGCCTGCTGTTCAGGAACAGTGACTAGCTCAGAAGGTGTTGGGAAGGGGGGAGGCAATCAGTTTTGTTTCTTGCTGTGCCCGCCTCACCACAAGCTCCATTCGCTCCATGCAGCCTAGCTCATGGCCAATCGCAGACTGTGAAGCCAGTAGTCTGAGGCAAAAAGGGATGGTGATTGGGTAAGCTGGATGCTACTCCAAGCCTCTCCAACCCTGGTGCCTGGAAGTCTGTTCCTCAGCTGACTCCCCCTCCCTGTCACGTTTTGCCTTCCAGTGACATGTTTTTGCCAGCCAAACTCACCCGAACGCGATCCGAACTGATCGAACTGTTCGGTCATTTCGACGTTCAGAATTGAGTTCGGTTCAGTCAGTTCGTGTTCGGATTGGTATTTGGTTGTCTGAACAGACCGAGTTCGGGCCAAACTCCAAACTTCCGAACTGTGTTCGCCCATCCCTACCTCCCTGTCTATCCTTATTGACAGGGTCACCGTCCTTCCCATCTCTCAAACCCATAGCTTAGGCTTCATCTTTGGCTCACCCCTTTCTTTTAAATCCTACATAGACTCTGTTGCCAAATCGTGTCGCTTCTCCCTCCACATTGCTAAGATTCACTCTTCTGTCTCTGTCTCCTCTGCCAAAACCCTTGTTCACGCCCTGAACATCTCTCGCCTCAATTACTGTAACCTCCTTCTCACTGGTCTTCCCCACTCTCACTTTTCTCCCCTTATCTCCATCCAAATCTCTTTTTCCAGGGTCATCCACCTCGCCCATTGCTTCGACTACATACAGCCCCTCCTCTCCACTCTTCACTGGCTCCCCCTTCCTGAACAAATCCTTCACAAGCTCCTAGTCTTTACCTATAAATCTCTTCGCAACCTTGCTCCCCCCTACATCTCTGCGCTAATTTCCCTCTGTACTCCAGTCTGTGAACTCCGCTCTTCCTCTGTCCCCTCTCTCGCCCTCCCACACCTCCCCTGCTCCTCTAACCGCCTCTGTCCCTTCTCTCTAGCTGCCTCCCATGCCTGGAACTCCCTCCCTGCCCACATCTGCCTCACCCCCACCCTTCGTACCTTCAAATTCCTCCTCAAGACCCACCTTTTCCACTCTGTCCTCCCTGACTTGTCTCTCCCCTCTCCTAACTCCTGCTGATACCTACCATCCAGTAGAATCTGTTACCTGAAGTCTGTGTACTCCTTTCCTCACCACATGGACCAGCCAGCCTTCATTCTCTCTGTGACCAAGCCAAACACGTGCACCTGATACCGCACACCTTCATGATGCACCTGAGACCTCGCATCTTACACCCCTTGTTTCTCCCTCTGTTCCCCTTCCTTTGTATCTCCCCCCCGCCAATTTATATCAGATTGTAGGCCCTAGGGCAGGGACCATGTGTATTCCATTACTTTATCAAGCGCCAGGTACACTACTGGTGCTATATAAATGCTTAACAATAACAATAACAATAATAAATAATATAAATTTAATCCATATTGGATGGACAACAAAGTTTCTACAGCTGGAAATGTGTGCCCAAATTAAAATAAATAAATATATGAATTGCTTATAGAATCTGAACATGTTATCTAATCTTTCTGAACCTTGGTACAGGTGATCCCTTATGTTAGAGGTATACTATATCCCAATTGCATCCAAATAGATTGGAAAGGAAGTTACAGCCATACATGCATTAAACACCATAATGCTTGTAAAATCTGGACCCTACATCCAATTCTTCTGATATTTGGCAGGCATGTTCCCCTGGATGAGAGGCACACTCTGAACAAAGTTCATTAAAATCATGCAAAACAAAATAGTTATAGTCTAAGGTATGTGTCCCACAGTCAAACATAACAAAATAATTACAAATTCTGAAATTTCATTATTATTTCAGAATTATTAAATTTGTTTTTGTAATTGTAATTACAATAACAAAATGGCCAATTTCATTTTCGTAATTATAATTACGAAAATGAAATACACACCCCTACATTAGGGTGATGGGTGGTTGGGGATTTTTTATACCTCCCGTTGTTGTCTATTTTAAAAGTTGTTTCACTGTTAATGTTTTATTATCATGTGCCGCCCAGAGCTGCCTGTGGCAGGATGAGTGGGTTACAAATGCCTAAAATAAATAAATAAATAAATAAATCGGTACATAGTACACTAGTAAGGTGGACGACTGCTAATTTTAGTATAACCTTGTACTTTGGGGTAAAAGCATTAAACATTCCACAGATGCTCTGCCTATATGAGAGATCATTTTTGAGGTAAGGCCCAACCATCTGCCAACTTGTTTTCAAGATGGCACTCTGCAGGACTTGAAATTGTCAAAAGTATGCCTATTGAAGGCAATGGTAGCTATGTTGTGCTTCAGCTAGTTTAAAATTAAAATGGAGGATCAAGCTTTTCTTGTCAGCCACCTTGATTTCAAGATGGCACCCCTCAAAACTTGCATTAGTTAAAAATAAGTCCATATAAGGCAATGCAAATGGCAAATATGTTGTATGTGGATATTTTTGTAACAACAGTGAAATTGTACAATAGCCTAACCAATCTCAAAGGGTGGTTGTGAGGATTAAACAGTCGTGTTTATTAGATATATGTAAAGCACTCTGAGTGCTATGGAAGGGAGCGCTATATAAAAATAAAGATGATGATGATGATGATGATGATGACATGCTAACAAGTGAAAACAGTTTATATTAGATCAAATATGGAGATTTTCTCCATTCTTGCATATATATACAAAATAGTATACTTCAGAAGTGCAATTTTACAGTTGTTACGGCTGGTACTGCAGGTTTTGCATGACCTTCCCCCCAGCCTACCAATCCTCCCCACCCTCCAAAGCCAGGTGAAACAGCCACGTCTTGCAACAGCATCAAAAAGAGGGGAGATCCGGGGCCAAACGGGCCTCCACCGGCAGGGAGTTCCACGGCCGTAGGGAGGCCACTGAGAAGGACCTCTCCATTTACCATGTATTATTATTATTTATTATTATTTATTATTATTTACTTACATTTATTGGCCGCCCGCTCATGCCTAAAGCATCCCGGGGCAGCTCACAGCAAGTAAAACAATAATAAAAACTCATAAAAACATCATCAAATAAAAATAATTAAAAAGTAATCCCCCCAACATTTACTATACACCCCTCAACCCCTCCCAAATCTCCCCCCCCCCTACCCTACCCTCCCACCCTACCCTTCGAAGCCCTGGGCGAACAGTCAGGTCTTACAGGCTCGACGAAATGCCATTAGACCTGGGGCCAGGCAAGCTTCCTCTGGGAGGAAGTTCCAAAGTCATGGTCTGGCCACCAAGAATGCCCTCTCCATTGTGGCCCCCCGTTTAACATGGGGGACCTCCAAGAAGGCACCCCCAGCAGACCGCAGGGATCATCCTGAGGCACAGAAGGTGAGGCGGTCCCCAAGGTATGAGGGGCCCAGACCGTATAGGGCTTTATAGATCAACACCAACACCTTGAATTGGCTCGGTATCCTATAGGCAGCCAGTGCAGAGTGTGGAGCACAGGTGTTATATGCTCCTGCCGCCTCATCCCTGTAAGGAGATGGGCCGCCGCATTCTGCACCAGCTGCAGCCTCGAAACCAGAACCAAGGGAAGCCCCATGTAGAACGCATTGCAGTAGTCTAGCATCGAGGTGATGAAGGCGTGAATAAGAGTGGCCAGGTCGGGCACAGAAATGTATGGGCACAGCCTCCGTACTAGATTCAGCTGGTGAAAGGCGGCTTTAGCCACCACCTCCACCTGCCAATCCAGACTGAGGTCCGGATCCAAAACCACCTCCAGACTCCGAACCTGTTGGGCTATGGGAGGGCAGACCCCCTCCCCCAGAGGAGCCGGCACCTCCCTCGCCGTACCCACCACCATCACCTCCTTCTTATCAGGACTGAGCTTCAGTCTGCTCTGCCGCATCCAATCCGCCACGGCCTCCAAACATTGGGAAAGCAACGAGACAGCAGGGCCCGGGTCGGTCAAAAACAAGAGGTACAGCTGTGTATCATCAGCATATTGGTGACATCGCACCCCAAACCCTCTCACGATCTCCCCCAGGGGAGGCATATACACATTAAACAAAAGTGGAGACAGGATCGAACCCTGTGGAACGTGCAGGTCAAAGTCCGGGAGCTCAATGTTTCAGTTCCCAGCACCACCCGCTGACTTCTCCCTGAGAGGAATTAGCGGAACCACCCAAGGACAGTCCCATCCAGACCCCCAAGGTCTCGCAGCCATCTCAGCAGCATCCTATGGTCCACGGTATCAAATGCGGTTGAGATCTAACAGGATCAAGAATGTAGAGCATCCTGCATCCA
Organism: Sphenodon punctatus; assembly: GCA_003113815.1. Classification (NCBI taxonomy): domain Eukaryota; kingdom Metazoa; phylum Chordata; class Lepidosauria; order Sphenodontia; family Sphenodontidae; genus Sphenodon; species Sphenodon punctatus. The sequence continues at coordinate 178,452 of QEPC01013565.1, forward strand.
TCTCCTGACGGAGATCATCCACCAAAGCCACCATTGCCGTCTCAGTACCATAGCCGGGGCAGAACCCAGACTGAAAAGGGTCAAGGAAACCGATACGGTCCAGATGAGCCTGGAACTGCAGAGCCACTGCCCGTTCAATAACCTTCCCAAAAAAGGGAAGATTACAGACAGGACAGTAACTGGTGAGTGCGTCCACATCCAGCGAAGGCTTCTTCAGCAGGGGGCACACCACAGCCTCCTTGAGACTGGGCGACAACCTCCCCTGTCGAAGGGACGCATTAACCACCCTCGCCAAAACCGACCCCAATGTCTCCCTGGAGGCTTTCACCAACAAGGATGGGCATGGATCTAATTCAAAAATTGTGGCTTGACAGACCCCAAAACATCAACTGCATCGACCAGCATCACTTCCTGAAGCTCCTCTCAGAAAGATCGACCAGACGGTGCCTCCATAACCTCACGCTCCTCACCTACTGCATCCAACCCAGTGTCTAAATTACTCTGGATATGAGAGATCTTGTCTGCAAAGTAGATGACAAACTCCTCACAGCAGACCTGAGACAAGTCGCCATCCAGGAGGAGGAGGCCGAACTGACCAGCCCCCACACCACCCAGAACAGCTCAGTTGGACGTGACTTTGCAGATGCTATGAGGGCAGCAAAGAATTCCTTCTTTGCTGTCTTCACAGCCTCAACATATGACCGCAAATGGGTCCTATGGAGAAATCGTTCAGATTCAGAGCAAGTCCGACGCCAGCGTCGCTCTAGTCTCCTGCCTACCCGCTTCATATACCGCAGCCCCTCGGTAAATCAAGGGGCCCTGCAATGATGAGACGGAGGCAGGGGATGTCTCGGAGCCACCCTGTCAATGACCTCCCCCAGCAAGGTGTTCCAGTGCTGTACCAGCACATCGACAGAGTGGCCGTCCGGGTCCAGTGTGAACTCCCTCAGAGCCTCCTGGAACCACTGCGGTTCCATCAGCCTCCAAGGGCAGACCAACCTAACTGGTCCATTTTCCTTCTGGAGGGGGTGCGCTGAGTACTGCGTACTAGGGGCGGGACCCGGTACCATTACCGGTACACCGGATTTTACCGGTTACCGGTTTCACAAAAACCGGATTCCCGGATTGAATCCGGTATACCGGTACCGGATTTATTGCATTGGTTTCAATGGGGCGCTGTGTCCCCATTGAAACCAATGCAATCAATTAAAATTAATTCCCTCCCCCTCCCAGGCTGCGCGGGTGGAAGGGGGGACACCCCCC
>QEPC01013565.1:212603-227913 GCA_003113815.1 Sphenodon punctatus
CACACACACACACACACACACACACACACACACACACACAGTCCCCCTTTGCTGAGCCTTTTCCAGATTTCCCTCCCTCTTTGCCTACCTTACTTTCGCTTTCCCAGCCGCCGCTCGTAATTTTCCCCTTTAGAAATCCCGCCAGCCAGACGGGGGCTGTACTACTTTATTTTTGTGTAGCAATAAATTTGTTGTTATTAGACACCTCTCTCTCTTTCTCTCTTTCTATTTGGGGAAGGTACATAAACTGCCTGTAGTGCGTACTGTTCTCAGCCTGAACCTTTTGAACATGTGGAGACCCCGGTTTAAGTAATTAAGCTAATCCCCCCGCCTATAGTAGAGGAACGGTGATTATTGGGGTACATTGTCTTGAGAGGTCATGAGTGGGAGGGGGGTCTCCTGTTAACAGTACCCCGATGGAGGGCACTAGTTGAACCAACTTTTGAAAAGATTTGATAAAAAGGGGACTGATTTTAGAAGCAATTGATTGTCGTGATTTTATGAAAAGCTCCATACACATTACTGGTTACAGTTTTTTTATATATTTCATCCAATCTGCATGAGACCTGGGAATACTATGTCCCTCCACAATTTTAACACTCTTGCCAAATTTCAGAAAGATTGGATAAAGTGTCCTGATGTTATAAGCTATTAACTTAAAAATGCATTTCCAGCTGTAACATTTTTATATTCCATCCTGTTTATAAGACATTTGGCAGAAATATATCACACACCTTCCCTGTCATCTCTGCCAAATTACAGGACAATTGATAAAGTGACCCAATTTTATAAGCAATTGAACTTGTCACCTTGAAGACCATTATTCAGATAAATAGCACATGCAGTGCCAGTCAAAAGCAAGTACCTGGCATGGTAGGGGGAGGGAGACTGTAGGAGAGAGTACGGGGAGCAACCCAACAGACTGAAAGACACATTCACTGGCTAATTACTGCATGCTTCCAGCTTTACAGGATCAATCGGTGGTGGCTTCAAGGCGGGCATAGGGGGCAGCACTGAGTCGGGCATAGAAGGGGCATAACTGGGACTTTGGGGACAGCATTCCAGAAATCATGAGACATGGTTTACACATCCAGGCTAACCAATTATCATCACAATCACATCCTGCATCACTGTGACAGAGGACACAAGTTAATTTCTATTGGCTTTTTCCTAAACACATGCTCCCAACCTCACAGTAACAAGTGGGAGAGAGAAGTTGGGATGGTAACAGTAAAAAATGAGGGTTATTTGGTTGACATTTCTGCTGGGCAATCGGCATCACAAACCGATCTTATACCACAGTGACACATAAGAGAATCCCTGGCATAGACTCATTATCTGTATATGCTGTGCAGGCATATCAAATTGGAACCCTTTAGCAAAACTTTATGGTATTTGGCAGAGATGATCCAGAAAGTATGAGATATACCGCTACCACATTTCATGTATACTGGTTGGACTACAAAGATGTTACAGTCAGACATTTATAAGTTAACTTATAAATCAGTCAGACATTTATAAGTTAACTGCATATACCACCAGTAATCTTTATTCAATCCTTCTGAAAGTTTTCATAGATATTAAATATGGGAAGGGGTATAATCATAACAAGTTTCATTCACATTAGATGGGAGAAAAAGGAGTTACAACTAGGAATGTATATGCAGATTTTTGCAAAATAGCATAATTCAACTGCTTATAAAATCAGATTGTTATATCCAAACTTTCTGTACTTTGGTAAACTTATTTCCTTCCACTTGTGGTGCAGTCTCTCTAAGTTTCATCCAAATATAATGAAAAACAAAACCGATACAGCCAAAAATGTGTTTTCCATTGAAGCCACTGGAAAGCAAAAATGAAAGCAAACACGAAAACGAAATGTTGATATTTATGAAAACGATTATTACAGATTTAAATTTTAAAAAATAACATGAGTTCCTGGTGCACACCTCTATGAACCACATTCTTTCCAAAGAGGAGTTTAAAACTGTCATTCGTGAAACGTCACACTAGTCAAACTTTAACACTCAAAATATGCAAAAAGAACACAAAAAGGTCAAGAGGTTCAAAGAGAAATTCACTTTAAAACATGAATGATTTTTTACAGACATCCCTCCCCCCCCACACACATTTGCTTAGTTTTTATAGATTGTAAGTACTTATTTTTTTATTTTTATTTTTTAATTATTTTTTTATCCCACCCCTCCTGCCTCAGGCAGCTCGGGGAAGCTCACATCATATAAAATATAAAAACACTTAAAACAACTTTAAAAGGAGGTACCAAATACCTACTCCACCCCCACCCCACTCAAACCCAACCCCCCACCCATCACCCTCACCAAATGCCTGGCCTGAACAGCCAGATCTTACAACTTCTTCAAAAAGAGGGATGGTCATGGGACAGCCTGGCTGACATCGGCAGGGAGTTCCACAGGTGCGGTGAGGCCACTGAGAACACCTTCCTGTGTGGCCCCCTGAAAGACTCGGGCAACCTCAAGCAAGGCGCCCCTGGATGACCGCAGGGGTCAATCCAAAGCCCGGGGGGTGAGGCAATCCCGCAGATATGCAGGGCCTAGGCTGTTTAGGGCTTTGTAGGCCAATACCAACACCTTGAATTTAGCCCAGAAAAACACTGTCAGTCAGTGCAGAGAACAGAGCACCGGTGTAATGTGCTCCCGGCAGCCCAGCCCTACCAAAAGCCAGGCTGCCTCATTCTGCACCAGCTACAACTTAAGAACATAAGAAGTGCCATACTGGATTACACCAATGGTCCATCTAGCTCAGCATCCTGTCTCCAACAGTGGCCAATCACGGTGGCTTGGGAGAAGCACCCAACAGGTCACAATGGGGGATCCATTCCCTGTTGTTTTCCCCCAGCTCCCGTCATGTTCCCTGAACCTCTCAGGATAATAGCTGCTAATGGACCTATCTTCCAGAAACTTGTCCAAACCTCTTTTAAACTCAGCTGTAGTACTGGCCCTTGCCACAACCTCTGGCAGTAGATTCCATAACCCAATTACATGCTGAGTGAAAAAATATTTTCTTTGATTTGTTTTAAACTTGCCATCCATGAGTTTAATGGTGTGTCCCCTAGTACTAGCTGGGAGCGTAAAAAACTGCTCCTTGTTTAGTATAGGGGTGTGCATGTTGTTTTTGTTATTACAAATAACGATAATGAAAATTCTCATTTTCATTATTGCTATTGCAACAACGAAAATGCCAAAAAATAATAATGAAAATAGAAACGAAAATGACATTTTGGTTTTGAAATAAAGGGAAACAACTTAAAAATGTATTTCCAGCTATAACTTTTATGTTTCTTATTCAATTGTGATGGAACTTGGGGTGCTTTTACTCCCAATGGATACCTTCCCTGTCATCTCTGCCAAACTACAGGACAATGTGATAAAGGGACCCAATTTTGTAAGCAATTGAAGTTGTCTCCCTGAGGACCATTATCAGATAAATAGCAGCACATGCAGTGCCAGTCAGGCAGGCAACTGGCATGGAAGGTGGAAGGAGACTGTAGGAGGGAGGCTGTGGAGCAACCCAAAGACTGACAGACATATTAACTGGTCAATTACTGCATGCTTCTAGCTTTACAGGACCAATCAGTAGTGGCTTTGAGGCGGGCATAGGGGGCAGCCCTGAGACGGGCATAGAAGGAACATAACTGAAACTTTGGGGATAGCATCCCAGAAATCAGGAGACATAGTTTACGCATCCAGGCTGGCCAATTGGCATCACAAACCGATCTTATACCACAGTGACACATAAGAGAATCCCTGGCATAGGCTCCTTCTCTGCATATGCTGAGCAGGCTTATAAACTTGTGACCCTTTATCACATCTTTCTGATATTTGGCAGATATGATCGTGAAAATGTGATATACGGCCCTGCAAAATGTCATGTACACTGGTTGGACTCCAAAGATGTTACAATCAGACAAACATTTATAAGTTAATTGCTTATACCACCAGGACCCTTTATTCAGTCCTTCTGAAAGTTGTCAGAGATAGTAAATATGGGAAGGGGTATAAACTTGCCAAGTTTCATCTACATTAAATCTGAGGCAAAGGGGAATCTGCAAATGCGTCTAAGTGGCTAGCTGGGACCCGTCTGAGCTCTGCACCCCCAGCTCATAAAAAGAAGCCGGCAAATAAGATTTTAAAAAGAAAAAAACCTGAGACTATTGAAAAGTGGCAGGGAAAAACAAATCAAAGCAGAAGATCTCACAAAGCAATGCGCTTGAGCTGAGTGCTTCTTCCAAAGAAAAAACAGCGCAGGGCCCAGAGGCTCGAAGAGCAAGGGAAACAGCATGCAAATGGCAGCGGCAGAGCATGAAGCAGAGGAGGAGCAGGCCTCATCAGACTCAAGCCGTGAGGAAGGTGAGCAGTGATCCCTGCAAAGATTACTACTAGAAATGAAAAAAGAATTAAAAACAGAGATGAGGAAAATAAAAAATTTGGTGAATGAAGGAAACAAAAAATTGGAGCAGGTGGCAAGAAGTATAGAAGTGGCTGAGGTCAGGATTTCTTCTCTAGAGAATCAGTCCAGCAAAATAGTAGAGCAGCTGGATAAACTGAAAAGAGAGACTAAATTTCTCCAAAGCAAGTGTGAAGATCTGGAGAACAGATCTCGTAGAGGAAACCTACGTATCAATGGGATCAAAGAGGCGGAGGGAGCAGAGATGATTAATGAATTGATATGGGGGATGTTAAAAGAAAATTTCCCAGAAGATCCAACCCTTCACAATGCCGAGATTGTCAGTGCTCATAGGATTGGATGCCCAAGACAGAAAGATTATGAGATGCTACACACTATAATAGTCAAATTTACCAAATATCAAATGAAAGAGGTAATTATGAAGAAAGCAAGACTTAAAAGAGACCTAACATACCAACAGCAAGCTGTGAAGATTTTTCCAGACTACGCTGCAGAGACCATCAAGAAAAGAATGAAGTGGAATAAGTATTTTGGGACTCTGATAGAGAGGAACATGAAACTACAGCTAATCTTCCCAGCAAAAATGCTGATTAGAGCCAGAGGGAACTGCAGGAGCTGGGGTTGCTGCTACTGCTGCTGCTGCTCCAGGACCCCAGGCCCTGGTCTCAGTGAGGAGCCGTGCTGTCCAGCCTACCCAGGTATTATCTTCACCCGCCCCTGTCTGGAGGAGGGGGTGGGGCCAGGGTGCACGGCTAGGACTGCAAGGTCCATCCCTGACCAAAGCAGCCTTCCACCCAGCCGGTGCCGCATCTAAGGGCGACGCCAAAGTGGTCCTTAGTGAGACATGGGGGAGGGGGGGCTTTTATCTTGTTTTGGTTTTAAGAGGATTAGGGGGATGGGGTGTTTCCTCTATGAGGAAGGGGGGGCAAAGGGACTGGGTTAGGGAGGGGGCTCTCAGTGTGCATGGGGAGCGGTTGACTACCCTCCAGTGACAGAAGAGGGTAGGGGGTATGGGAGGTGGGGGGTTGGAGAGTTGGCTTGACCTCCTGGTGAGAGAGGGGGTGGGGGGGAGGGATACTTTGTGAGAGGGGATAGGGAATGGGGGGAAGGGTGATCTCCCTCACCACCTGGATGGGACATCCAGGGAGGGGGGGTCAGGTGGGGCGCGGCTATTGGGGTCGTGACAGGTCAGGGATGATATGGTCTCAGGGGGAGGGAAATGAGATTAGTGAGGTGTGATAGATGCCTACTGCATATCCTGCTCACCTGTCCCATAGCAGTAGAGCAGGTAGGACTTGGTCAGGGGGTCCGCAACCCGGTGGTGGTGGTGTTAAATATGAGGTTGGTAGCGAACAAAGCAACGACGGTCCAGAAGTTAATCCTGGACTGTGCCACCGATCTCACATGTATCACAGAAACCTGGCTGGACAATGAATCGGGCCTATTTTAGATGATTTTGTTCCAGCCAGGTATTCCATGCAGCACCAGCCATGGTTAGAGGAATGGTGGGGGGGGAGGCGGTGTAGCTATAATTTTTTAAGAGGGTTGGTCTGTGAGGAGGTATTCAGTGTGATCCGTAGTGGGCATTGAAGGTCTCCATCTTGTGTTCAGTTTGGCATGGGACAGTTTGAGACTGGTGCTGGTATACTGTGCACCTACCAGTACGGTGGCCTCCTTGCATGCTCTGGTGGAGGTAGTGTCAGAGGAAGTGTTGTGGTCCCCGAAGACAATAGTCTTGGGGGATCTCAACATTCATGCCAACATGGTTCTTGGGGGAGCCGAGTATGAGTTCATGGCCACCATGGGCCTGTCCCAGAAGGTCAATGGCCTGACACATCTCGGAGGACATACCTTGGACCTTATGTTGTGCACTGACCTTGAGGTGGGTGCTCCATTAATAGGGGAGATATCAGCTGTGCCCTTGTCATGGATGGATCATTACCTCCTGCATACCTCCCTTCTACCACACGTCTGCCCCTGGAAGGGTGTGGAACCTATTTGGATGGTCCGCACCCTGAGGCTGTTGGACCCATTGTGGTTTCTAGGTGCTCTGGGCGAGTTACCTTCTGAACTTGACAACCGTCTCATCTATGACATCGTTAAGCTATGGAACACCTTGCTGATGGAGGCTATCGATTGGATGGCTCCCAGGTCTCTGTTACCTAGGCAGAGGCTCCACAAAGCTCCGTGGTTTTCAGAGGAGCTGAGGAGGCTGAAGCAAGTTGGATGATGGTTGAAGCGACAGTGGTGTCGTTCTCATGCTAAAGCTGACAGATTGCAGCATAGAGCTAGTTTACGAGCCTATGCCGTGGCTATGCGGGTAGCAAAGAGGGAGTTCTTTGATACCCTCATAACATCCCCAAAATTCCATCCAGCAGAGCTGTTCTGGGTTGTGCAGGGGCTGGTCAGTCCCACCTCCCTTGACCCTGGATTTGAGTCATCATCTGCCTGCTGTGACATGTTTGCGGATTATTTTGTGGCTAAAATCACTCGTATTCACCACAACTTCGATGCCGCACTTAATACAGTAGAGGAGGTAGAGGTTATAGAAGCCCCATCATGTCCAATTTTGTGGGATCAATTTCAGTTGGTGACACCCGCTGATGTGGTGGAGGTTCTGGGGGCGGTTCAGGCCACCTCTTGTGAATTAGATCACTGCCTGTCCTGGCTAGTTAAGAGCTGCCGGGAGACAATGGGGCCGTTGTTGGCTGGGGTGGTTAATGCCTCCTTTCGGGAGGGCAGAGTGCCAAGCTGCCTCAAGGAGGTGGTGGTGTGGCCTCTGCTCAAGAAACCATCGCTTGACGTTGATTCCCCTGTCAGCTATAGGCCTGTCTCTAACCTTCCTTTTTTAGGGAAGGTTATTGAACGGGTAGTGGCCTGACAGCTCCAGGAGCATCTTTCAGTCTGGCTTCCGTTTGGGTTATGGCACTGAGACCACACTTGTGGCTTTGGTAGATGATCTCTGCTGCAAGAAGGATCGGGGGTCAATCAACCCTAGGGGTGGGAATTCCAGTTCTCCTGAGATCCGATATTGCTGGTATTTGGGTATATCGGCTTAATCTGATAAATCTGATATTTACCTATACCGGCATACCAGATTTTTAACATTGGCCACGGTACTGGATTTTTTACATTGCGTCCATTGAAGTCAATAGCCACAATGTAAAAAATCTAGTACCGCGGCCAATGTTAAAAATCTGGTATGCCGATACCGGTACATCCGGTACCAGGGAGATCTGATACCAGTACATCTGGTATCCAGTATTCTCCCTGGTGTCCCACCCCTAATCAACCCTATTGATCCTGCTAGATCTTTCGGCAGCATTTGATACCGTTGATCATGAGATGTTGGTGACGCACCTGCAGGACAGTGCGAGGGTGGATGGGACTGTTCTCGAATGGTTCAACTCATTCCTGACTGGAAGAACTCAGTGGGTGGTACTTGGTGATTGTTTTTCATCTTACTGAGACCTCTCGTGTGCGGTTTCGCAGGGTTCTGTTTTGTTCCCTCTCCTGTTTAACATGTATATGCAGCCACTCAGCGAGGTGATCAGAAGGTTCGGGCTGAGGTATACACCGAACTGTATCTCTCATTTTCAACAGATCCAGGCCCAGCTGTGTCTGTGCTTACCCGGTGTTTGGCAGCTGTGGGGGATTGGATGAGGGCTAACCGACTGCGACTGAATCCTGACAAGACAGAGGTGATGGTAGGGGGTAAGTCAGTGGAAGTGACAGCTCCCATGGTTGATGGGATCTGTACTCTGCTGACTTCCTAGGTACGGAACCTGGAGGTGATCCTCGACGCGCAGCTCTGCCTGGATCGCCAGGTGGAGGCTGTGGTGAGGAGTGCCTTCCACCAGTTACATCTGGTGCAGTGGCATTGATTGTTGGTCTTGGTTCCTGATCTGGCCACGATTATCCATGCTTTTATCACCTCTCGACTAGACTACTGTAACGTGCTCTACATGGGGCTACCTATGGTGATGGCTCGGAAGCTGTAACTGGTGCAGAATAGGGCTGTAGCGGCATACCGCCGCGGCAGCTTTTACCGACGGAAACCCCTATTCCGCACATCGTGGCATGGTACGGCAGAGGCAGCTTTCCGAGGGCTGCGGCTGTGGCTTGTCGCTCATGGTATTGCGGCATCGGAACTGGCGAACGGAAGCGAAACTTGTGCGGATTCCCATAATAAGCGGCGCCAACTCCCCTTTCCGTGGTCCGCGGAATCTTTGTGGTTATCTGGTAATTGTATCATGTTTCCGCCACCCGGAATACAAGGTATCGCGAGGAATACAAGGTATCCGGCGGCATGATCAAGCCTCTGACTGACACACACATGCCCAATTTCATTGGCTAGGGCTTTCCCAGAGAGACATGTCCCGCCTTCACCATTAAGTATAAATAGGTGTGTTTGTAGCTTGTTTTTTCCTCTTGATCCCCAATTGCAGTGAGAGTGAGTGACTGTTGGAACTGCGGCACCAGTGTCTGTGTTTCTTAACACACACTGATTTTCCGCGCTCCGCGACAAAGCACCGCATCGACCGAGGAGAGAGAGTCCCTTGCCTTCAATCCCTACAACATTGACTTTTGGATAACCTAAGAAGATTTTTCTGTAAGTGCTTCAACATTTCTTCTAAACTGTGCTTTCTTTTACAGCAAAATTATTGCTAAAGCAGGGAAACTAATTCTGCTACACCTGCACTTTAAACTTTCCATTACATTATTACTTTTTAAAGCAATGTTCTAAATGTACACATGTTGTAAACTTTATTGCTGTGAGCATTTAATGTTTCTTGCTCGGGGTGTATGTAGGATCATCATTTGTAGAGTAACATTTTTATATTGCATCCTGTTTACAAGACATTTATTTATTTTATTTTTATTTTATTTAAAACATTTTTACCCCACCCCTCTTGCCACTGGCATCCCAGTGTGGCTAACAAAATCATCAACAAAAATAAAATAAAATATGTAAAACATTAAATACTAAAAACAATAATAAAAATGAGGAGACAAAAAAAAACCCCATACCTCACCTTTCTCCCTCACCAAAATGCCTGGAAAAACAGCCAAGTCTTACAATTCCTATGGAAACTCGGGAGGTCAGGGGCCAGATGGATCCCTACGGGAAGGGAGTTCCAAAGGCGCAGTGCGGCCACCAAGAATGCCCTGTCTTGCGTGGCCCCCAGGGAAACCCGAGGGACCTCAAGCAGGGTGCCCCCAGATGACTGCAGGGGCCAGTCCAGAACCCGAGGAGTGAGGTGGTCTCGCAAAAAGGCAGGGCCCAGACCATGTAAGGCTTTATAGGTCAAAACCAACACCTTGAATTGGGCCCGGAAGACTATCATCAGCCAGTGCAGAGCTCTGAGCACTGGTGTAATATGCTCTCAGTGCCCCAGCCCCACCAGGAGCCTGGCCGCCACATTCTGCACCAGCTTCAGCTTCTGAGCCATCACCATAGGTAGCCCCATGTAGAGCATGTTACAGTATTCTAACCGAGAGGTGATAAAAGAATGGATGATCATGGCCAGATCTAAGGCCAAAGCCGCCGCTGCAGGTATAACTGGTGGACGGCACTCCTTGCCACAGACTCCACCTGGACATCTAGGCAGAGCTGCACATTGAGGAACACCCCCAGGTTCTGTACCTGGTAAGTCAGTGAAGGGCAAACCCCCTCAATTGAGGGGGTCGCCATCTCCACTGACTTTACCTACTAACATCACCTCCGTCTTGTCAGGATTCAGTCACAGTTGATTTGCCCTCATCCAGTCTCCCACAGCTCCCAGACACAGGGTAAGTACCGAGACAGCCGGGCCTGGGTTGGTTGAAAATGAGAGGTACAGTTGGGTGTCATCCGCATACTGATGACACCTCACTCCGTACCCCCTGATCACCTCGCCGAGTGGTTGCATGTACATGTTGAACAGGAGAGGGGACAGAACAGAACCCTGCGGGACCCCACACAGGAGGTCTTTGTGTGATGAAAAATAATCACCGAGCACCACCCGCTGAGTTCGCCCAGTCAGGAATGAGCAGAACCATTCAAGAACGATCCCGCCCACCCCCGCACTGTCCTGCAGGCGCGTCACCAACATCTCATGGTCAATGGTATCAAATGCAGTCAACAGATCTAACAGGACCAAAAGGGTCAATCGATTCTTATCCTTTTCACGCCGCAGATCATTGACCAAAGCCACTAATGCTGCCTCAGTGCCATGCCCTGGATGAAAGCCAGACTGCGAGGGGTCCAGATAACTGGTGAGGTTCAGGTGCCCTTGGAGCTGCTGAGCCAGTACCCATTCTATAACTAGGGATGTGCGAACGCGGTTTGGATGTTCAGAGTTCAGGCTGAACTTGGCCTGTTCGGACGACCAAAATGAACGTCCAAACGGCCGAACAGTTCGGAAAAGTTCGGATGAGTTTGGAGGAGTTCGGGGGTGGGAAAATGTGACTTTAGGTGGGGAAAATGTGTCTGGAAGGGGGAGGCAGCTGAGGAACAGACTTCCTGGCACCAGGGGTGGAGACCAGGGGTGGTTTCAGGGACAAATGATACCGATATCGGGGAACAAAATTGATATCAGTATTGATAGCGCTATTTTTGGATGTTCGACTGAGTTCGGCCAAACTGAACTTGGGTTTTGAACTGAACGTCCAAACATCTGAACTGCATTCTATTCACAAATTCCTATCAATAACCTTTCCTAAAAAGGGAAGGCTAGAGACAGGCCAATAGCTGGTAGGGTCAAGCAATGGTTTCTTGAGCAGAGGCCGTACCACTGCCTCTTTGAGGCAGGCCGACCGGCACTCTGCCCTCCTGCAGGGAGGCGTTGACCAACCCAGCCAGCATTGACCCCATTGTCTCCTAGCAGGTCTTAATCAGCCAGGATGGGCACGGATCTAATTCACAAGAGTTGGCTCGAATTTGGCAGGAATGTATCCCAAACCTTCCCTGTCATCTCTGCTAAACAACAGGAAAATTTGATAAAGGGCCCCAATTAAATAAGCAATTGAATTTATCCCCTTTAAGACCATTATTCAGATAAATAGCAGCAGATAAATAACATGCAGTGCCAGTCAGAGGCAGACACCTGGCATGGCAGGGAGAGGGAGGATGGGGAGCAACCCAAAAGACTGATAGACATATTCACTGGCCAATTACTGAATGCTTCCAGATTTAAAGGGCCAATTGATGGTGACTTCAAGGGAGGCATATGGGCGACCCTGAGGCAGGCATCGAAGGGACATAACTGGGACTTTGGGGATAGTATTCAAGCAATCAGGAGACATGGTTTACGCATCCAGGCTGGCCAATTATCATAATAAATAATCACATCCTGCAGCACTGTGACAGAGGTAATAAGAGAATCTCTATTGGCTCTTTTCTAAACAGATGCTTTCAACTTCCCAGTAACAAACGGGGGAGAGAAGTTGGGGTGGTCACAGCACATAATGATGATATTTGGTTGACATTTCTTCTGGCTAATTGGCATCACAAACAGATCTTATACCACAGCGACACATAAGAGAATCCCTGGCATAGGCTCCTTCTCTGCATATGCTATGCAGGCTTATAAAATTGTGACCCTTTATCACATCTTTCTGCTATTTGGCAGAGATGATCGTGAAAATATGCCATACAGCCCTGCAAAATGTCATGTACACTGGTTGGACTACAAAGATGTTATAGTCAGACATACATTTATAAGTTAATTACTTATACCAACAGGACCCTTTATCAAATCCTTCTGAATCTTGGCAGAGGTAGTTGAGGAGGGGTATAATCTTGCCCAGGTGTCATACACATTAGGTTGGAGACAAAGAAGTTACAGCCAGGAATGTATATGCAGAGTTTTGCAAAGTAACACAATTCAGCTACTTATAAAATTGGAATCCTTCTGAAATTTGGTACACATAATGCCTTCCATTGGGGGTATAAGACTTCAAAGTTTCATCCAAATATAGTGAAAAATAAAAAAGGTACAGCCAACAATGTGTTGCTAAAACAGAAATTCTGCTTAGGTATGCTGATGTGGCTCGGCAAGAAGAGATTGTTAAAATTAGGGCCTCTCCCCATATGGCCAGTTATCTGCCCTTAATACCAAAACGTAGGCTAATGGCTTATTGGCTTCCTATTTAACTTCCCTAGTTTCTCTGAGGGGGAAAATTTTGTTCCTTAGTGCTCGATTTAATGCCCTGCCCACCATGGTTTTGGGGGGGTCGATTTCGTGCTATTCAGTTCTTGGATAGGATCTGTCCATTTGATCAATTGGCGACAGAAACCATAAACCATATTTTGTTTTCCTGATGGTTATATGACAACTTACGTAAGGATTTTTTATCTCCATTCTTGCTTCAATATCCTGGCAGGACTGAGTATAATCTACTGCTCCTTGCCTTATCCGATGCAGATCCAGTGATCACACTGATACTCTCAAAATTTTTAACTTCGGCCCTGAATTGCCATCATCTTTTTCTGCAATTTAAATTTCCCTTAGAAGTTGATGAGGTGAGTCATGGCACTCAGCCTATTAGTTATTGTTATTAATGCTGTTGCATTGGATTGTGTTACTAGAGTTTTTATTAAGGCTGCTGACTAAGTGCTGAGGTTCGGAATATGATCTGCTGTTATAGATGCTATCAAGGATATGGATGACTATTACTTTGGGAACCTTGGGCACCTTTATAGTTTTATATTCGTGACTGCCCATTGGTTTTCTGTAAGATCTGGATCCTTTGTTGTTCTGATACTTTGTTTATAGGAGTTTTGATTGAACTAGCATAGTTATTTGTTTTTCATATTCTGTAATGTATTTTATTGTACATTATTTCTTATTTCTCTTTTTTGGCAATGGCCTCTGGCCACGCACAATAAATACAATTGGATTGAAATTAATTGAATTGATGTAGCAGCATCGTCTTCTTTCCCTCTGTACCATGTATTCCCACATAATGTATAATTGCCCAAGCAAACACACAATAAATACCCACTTTACACAATTTTTAGAGCAAAGAAGAGAAGAAAAAAAACACAATATACAAGAATTATGGACTTATACCCTCAGACAACAAAACCAGTTCATAGAATGGGAAAGGTAGGCTGTCTGTGTGGTTTCAAAGTGGGTCCAGGAGCAAGTGTGTCAGGTAGGTATAAAGTGGATCCAGGGAAAGGAAAGGTGAAAAAAGGGGTTCAACAGCAACAAGCCTGGTGAATCCAGTTGCTCAGACAATATAAGAGCAAGTTATATAGACAGTGGCAGCCAATACACTACCCACTACTGGTCACCTGGGTTACTGCAGGGCTGAATTTGTTATCCTGTACCCTTTTTCATCAGAGCTGTGCATCAGAACTCAGTGTGTCATCCTTCTCTATGTCAATTGGACTGTTTTAGCACTCCTTGTACCTGACTGGTGCCTGTACCTCCCAGAACATAGCTGGTCTCCCCCCATCATGTCACAGGTGATTCTTTTCCCCTTTGTCACATGATGGGAAAGAACTAACCATGTTCCCAATTGCACAAAATTTTAAAGGATTCCTTAATATTCTGCTGGCAGAACAAGTTTCATTGAAGTAAAAAGAGCTTGCACTTGCAGAGGAGTTTGGCTTTCAAGGGCCACATTACCCTGCCCTACCTGCTATTAAAGCTGGTCCAGGATAGAACCAAACTTTTTTCAATCAGAGCATTTAAAATAATTTTATTTAATAAAAATTCAAGAAAGTCTACACTGATTTTTTTTGTCACACCTTTTTGATTGGCAGAGAGGTATGTAGATGGGATGAAATTTCTGTTTGATGACACAGTGCAGAATTTAAATCATACTGGTTTATGAATGACGGTGATAGAAAGGAGAAGTGCCACTGATTTTAACAAATTATATCTTGCAATTCTTATTTTGCTTTTAGTTGGATGGCCAGGTTGTATAAAGCTTTGGGTGGAGATCTTTTAGTGCAGGGTTTCTTGTAGACTATTAGCTGGCCAGCTGGGAGACAGTGGGGTGCTGCTGGTGGGGGTGATCAGTGCCTTCATTTGGAAGAGCAGAGTGCCAAGCTGTCTCAAAGAGGTGGTGGTGTGGCCTCTGCTTATAAAGCCATAATTTGACATTAATTCCCTCGCCAATTACAGGCCGGTTTCAAACCTTCCCTTTTTAGGGAAGGTTATTGAGCAAGTAGTAGCTCAGCAGTTTGCAGGGGTATCTGGACAGCACTGGTTATCTGGATCTTGTGCAATACAGCTTTCGTCTGGGCTATGGCATGGAGGCTGTGCTTGTGGCCTTGGTCCACGACCTTTACCATGAATAGGATCAGGGCCAATTGACCCTGCTAATTCTGTTAGATCTGTCGACGGCTTTTGATACCGTTGACCATGAGATGTTGGTTACTCACCGGCAGGAACAAGGTGGGGTGGGCAGGATCATTCTTGAATGGTTCCACTCCTTCCTGGCTGGAAGAACTCAGCGTGTGGTGCTCGAGGACTGTTTTTTGTCCCCTAGTGATCTCACACGTAGAGTTCCGCAAGGCTCAATTCTGTCCCCTCTTCTGTTCAATGTGTATATGAAGCCACTTGGTGAGATCGTAAGATAGTATGGGGTGCATTGTCATCAATATGCTGACAACACCCAGCTCTACCTCTCTTTTTCATCTGACCCAGGATCAGCAGTCTCAGTGTTTACTAGGGGTGGGAAACCGGTAGAATCCGGTATCCGATAATGCCGGTAACGGGCGTACCGGCATTATCGGATTCGACCCGGTAATCCGGACCCGGTACCGGATTTCGGGGTACCGGATTTTTTTACATTGCAGCCATTTAAAAATGGCTGCAATGTAAAAAAACTTAAAGCCCCAGCCCAAAAGTTTTTTTAAAAAAAA
>QEPC01013565.1:262906-285903 GCA_003113815.1 Sphenodon punctatus
GCACACTGCGCTGTCATTCCACTGCACCAAGAAGCAGCCACTCCAGCCCCCGGACCCACCATCAGGGTCCTGGGGCCAAGTTACAGGCAGGGAGGGCTGTGGCCAAAACCTAGAAGCTGCCACTCCGTCCCCAGGACTCACTGTGATGGGTCTGGGTCCATGATTCATCTCACCTTGCGCTTTCATTCCACTGCACCAAGAAGCAGCCACTCCTGCCACGGGACCTGCCATCAGGGTCCTGGGGCCAAGTTATAGGCAAGGAGGGCTGTGGCCAAGATCCAGAAGCTGCCACTCCATCCCCAGGACCCACCGTGATGGATCTGGGTCCATCATTCATCGCACACTGCGCTGTCATTCCACTGCACCAAGAAGCAGCCACTCCTGTCCCGGGACCCACTGTCAGGGTTCTGGGACCAAGTTACAGGCTGGGATGGCTGTGGCCAATACCTAGAAGCTGCCACTCTAGCCCCGGCACCCACTGTGATGGGTCTGGGACCACCATTCCTCGCACATTCCAGTGTCGTTCCACCACAAGACAAGAAGCAGCCACTTCTGCCCCAGGACCCACCTTCAGGATCCTGGGGTCAAGTTACAGGCAGGGAGGGCTGTGGCCAAGATCCAAAAGCTGCCACTCTAGCCTCAGGACCCACCGTCCTGGGTCTGGGGCCAACACTCCTCGCACAGGAATGTGGGGGAAGGGGGAAGCAGTGCACCATATTCCCCTACCTCTAAGATACCAGCCAAGCCCCTGCAGCATGTTATCACACACAACACTGAACTCCTTGGGGGGTGATAGCAGGAGAGCTGGTCCTTGTTTCCTCACCAACCACCACAGATTTCTCTTTGGAAGGCAGTGGCATCTCTTGTTATTCTTCTGCTTCTTTATCCTGGGTTTTGTTCTTGTTTTCCCCACAAGACTCTTTGTGAGGTTGGAACCCAGACCGAAAGCTGCTGGATCCTCACACAACTTCTTATAAACCTCTCCAGCCAGCAGGCACCTGTCCCTGCCCATCCCCCTTACCCCTGTCCCCTCATCATTCTTAGCCTGGACCCCAATGCTCTTGGACGTTAGGGTGCTGATGGCTCCCATGCATGGGGACATCAATAAAGTATGTCATGCAAGGCGTGCGGATTAGCAAAGTCATGCCAGTGGGTGACAATCGAGGGTTAGGGGGATTGGTAATGTGACATTATACCCATATGTTTGTGTCTGTCACATTTATGTAGTACGTGGGTATTTAGTTAGGTGACTACTACTAGGTGTGGCTGGGGAGTTTTACTAGCCACACTGTCTCCCCTCATTCTCTAGAACTCCTCCCATATGCCGTCATTTTGCTCACGGAGATGTCCCCCCCCCCAGGCCTTGGCTATCCGTGACAAGGGTTCTGTACCCCAGGTTGCTGCTAAGCTCAAAACCTGCCTCAGCCTGCCTCTCATGCCAAGGTGCCTTTCTGCCCACCCAGGTTGCTGGAGAGAGAAAGAGAGAGAGAGAGAGAGAGGGTCCACCCACTGCTTGAAGGAGAGACCGACACGATCCCACCCATGCTGCTGTCTGTCACCTGCACCATATGGCCAGAGAGAGAGAGAGAGATAGGCTCCCTTCTGGAATGAGAGATGTGGGTGAAGGGGGAGAGGTGCATCCAGGTCAAGCTGGAGAAACAGCAAGAGATCTCACCTGTGGTCATCCTCAATGCCCACATCAAACGAACAGCAAACATAGCAGAATGGGCTGGTGATAACACACAACATATTATATGTGCCTGCCTGTGTGCCTCCCTGTACCTGCTGCTACTACCTGTCACATGATTTATCAATGATTGAATGAAGTGTGCCCAAACCAAGCACTAATTCTAGGGACATCATTCAACACCCATAGGCTGTCATTCCACTGTACCTGAGTCAGTCATGCACGCCCATCACAGGAACCATCAGGAGATTCTGGGATCACTGAGGGCTGTATTCCATTCCACTGAATCCAGAAGGCAGAAGCCTGTTGCCCACATGCCAGCCTGCCCCACCACCAAAAGCCTACTCCTCCACACCCAACCATGGATACCCACTGAAGCTGCTCGATGATATAAAACACCCCTCCTACCACCCGCTACTGGCACCTGCTCCCCACTGCCAAGGAGCCAGTTTCACTTTGTCTCTGTCACACCCACCCACACATACAAACACAAGCCCAGCACGTCCTAGGGTGCCGTCTGCAAGTTGAGACCCTGTGAATGGCACATCTTTGTGTGAATAATAACTATGCTACATGGGGTGGCAGGTGCTTCTGGAAGGGATTGACAAACTGTATGAGATTCTGCCACCTGCCAGCCAGAACTTCAGCACAAAGGGATAAAAAAAATATTAGACAGATAAAACGAAGCTCGTAACAAGAAATACTTTACAACTACTTTTATTATAACAATTTTAATAACATCAACAATGACAAAGCAACAACAACAACATTAAATAAAACAAAAGCAAACATGGAAATGAAACTTAATAATAAACCTAAGAGTCTGTGACTCTGCTGCCACCAGGCCTATCCCCCGGAAATTGGGATAAGGGCAGGAGAAGTAGGGGCACTACACAGAGGTGAGGGCCTTCGATCTCGTGCGCGCTCAGCACGCCATTTAGCATGGTGTGATCCAAGCCCTCTTGCATCGTCCTATGCCAACTGGAGAGTGCCTGGTGGTAGAGCTGCACGCGGCAGAGCTCGGTGGAGTCATACTGGGCATATACCGCCATCTTCTACCACTCCGCCTAGACCGCCTGCAGCTCATCCACCAGGCCCTTCTCCAGGTTGGCAGAGGACAGCTGGACCGCCTCAACATGGGCCAGGGTGCACTGCTGCATCCTGTCCCAAAGGGCCTTGACCTCCGCATCCTCCGGGGGCTCGGGGCTCCACGTCGGGGCTGGAGGGGGGAGGGAGGAAGGGCTTGTATGCCTCCTTTTTTGGGTTGCCTTCCTCCCCCCTTCTTCGGGCACTGAGGCTCCACAGGTGCCACTCCAGACTCCTCCTCGCCCACCCGCCTCACTCTCATATCATGCCGCCGCTCGATATGATTGATGAGCCCCGACGTGGTCCCCTCCCTCTGCCGGCTGATAACTTTATTGCAGATCTAAAAAGAGCAGAAAAATATAGGAACATAAGAAGTGTCATACTGTCTCAGACCAATGGTTTGTCAAGCCCTGCCTGCATTCTGTCTCCACAAGTGGGTGGACTGGGTGGCCATCCAGTCTCTCTCTTCAGGGAACTTCCATTCCTAATAGGACATAGGGAAATTTATTCGCTGTTGTTCCAGCACCCTGTGCCATACCTTGCATGTGGCGGTTCTGTCGCACTTGTGATAGAACCTCCAGACATCCGACGACTGGCGCTAAATGTCTGGGGGTGTCATTGGCGATCTCCGCCTAGGTGTCCATTGAGTCCTCCACCTTGGCATGGTCCTGGCAGCAGCAGCAGGTTGTGGCCTGAATCCGATTCCTATCTGAAATGGGAACACATAAGAACACCAAATAAATATCATGCATTTATGATGATGCCTCCTCTAGTCCTCCCTCCTTGGGGTGCTGCTATTAGGGATTGAAACTATATATTTCGTGCAAATCCTGCCCTCCCGGGGGTGCTAGCAGATGCTAGGGATTGCAACTAGGAAGGCCCTGGCCGGCACATGCAAACCCTGCCCTCCTTGTGGTGCTTGGGATTGCAACTAGGAAGGCCCTGGCTGGCATGTGCAAATCTTGCCCTCCTTGGGGTGCTAGGGATGGCGATGGGAGATGGAACCCTGGCTGGAGGAAAGAGCCTGCCCTTAGTTGGGGGTGCGTAGGGAATGGGATGGCTGGAGAGTGGAGACCCTTGCTAGCCTGGCACATGTTTGGATGGGGGTGCTGCTCGTGCCAAAGCTCCTAACACTACCCTCTCTCTCTGTTGCAGACATCCGCTGCCACCCGCTGATGCCAACTGTTTGTGCCTGACTGATGCCCACCACCCATGCACTCACCCGCATGCCAATGAGCTCTCTCCAATGGATAGAGCCTTTCTTGTCCTCAAAGTAAAAAAAATGTTTATAAACCTGGCAGCACCTCCAGAGTCCGCCGCTTCCTCCTCATCTGAGGAGTAAGACACCAGTGGTGCCACGGGAGGTGTAGTAGCCGGGGCAGCAGCCCCAACCGCTACCACCTCCGCCGCCGCCGCCTCGAGCGGCAAGTTGGCCCCCAGCACCACAGCCTGAGCCTTCTTCATTTAAAAAAATTATTTTTTTTTAAACACTTGCACCCAAAGTCACCCACAACACTCACCAACCACCCAAACACACAGCACAGCCAAACAACACAATCACATGCCAAAACACACAAACCAGCAGTCACTGAGTCAGACACACACTCACTCACCACACAGCTCCGCACGCACTCAAATTTCCGGTTTCCGGCGTGCTTTCTGGCTCTTGCGTAATTTTTACGGCTGAACGGCCGAACTGAAAAGCTGAACCCGGCAAACTGCCCGAACAGCCGAACTCAAATGCACGAACCGAACGTGGCCGAACCGAGCAGCCGAACCTGAACCGCGGTCTGTTCGCCAATCCATATTAAAAACTCTATCTAATGTGCTGGCATGTCCTCTTTACTCTTTTGCAACCAGTGTTTAAAAACTTACAAAACTCCCATCTAAGTAAGCTAGTGACAGGAGCAAGACAGTTTCTGGCATGGTGAAGAGGAGAACTATGCTATTTCTAGCAGAGAAGTTGTGGGGAGGATGTTAGTGAAAGTCACTGCCTTGTTTGACGCAGCTAGAGGGTAGGGTGGCTTGCTGGGCTTTTGCGCCTGGCGACAGGATGGACAAGTGCCACAGACTGAGGAGGGGTTGGATGCACTGCAGTGCTTTTGTCCACAGCACTGCTTTGTACAGGACCATCGCTGCCACTTTCTACTGTCCCCTACAATATGAGTGACTCCCTGTGGATGGTGGTCTGACTCCCTCCTCACCATGATGCGAAGCTGCTTTCCTAGCTGCATCTGGGTCCCATTTCCAAGAGATGTTCTATTTGGTTGCCAACAGTACAGGCTAACTACAGACTCCATTGTTTTGTACCGAGGCTCTGTTCCAGCCAGATGGATTGGCTGGCAAATGGCTGCAAACCCTTCCTTGTCTCTCTCAGATCGTAAGGCCTTTGGAGTAGAAACTTGTCTATAAGTATTGGTTTACAGTGCCAGGTACATCGCTAGTGCTATATAAATAAACAACAAGAGGAAATCTACAGAGCTTGTGATGCTAAGTTTTATGCCTTTGCTAAAGTTGTACCCCAGGAAACTCCACATTTTGCCATACTCTAATGTTACATCTGTAGAGTTGTCAATGTAAAGATTCTGTGCATTAACGGAAAATAATGTATGAAGTAGCACTTGGTAAAACAAAAAATGGATATGTAAGTTTTTCTGTGTGTACATTTAATTAGGGAGATGAGAAAGTAGCCTGGTGTTCAAATTACAGGCTTCAATTTTTTGTTTCTTCTCTTCTGTCTGTCATGCAGGAAAAAAACAGAGCAACTGTGAGCAGGGTATCAAAATTAGGTCTTCATTTTTAAAAAATCTGCTTCCGTTTTTTGTTTGTTTGTTTTAATTCCCTTCATCTGTATTTAACCCTCAGGTACAAGTGCTTCGGAATGCTGGTGAAGAAGTGACCCTAACAGTGTCTTTTCTAAAGAGGGCCCCTGCTTTTCTCAAATTGCCACTGAATGAAGATTGTGCATGTAAGCATTTGTTATTAGCTTAAAAAAAAAAAGCATCCATCCATTGACCACGTGAGCTACTGTATTGCAGTTTCCATGTCCTGTGAAGTGACTGTGAGTGGGGGTGATCCCATGCCCCGCACACAGTGTGTGCATCTTGTGCACGCGCACATGAGTGCAAATCGCATGCATCTCCATAGGGACTGCATTGTGATGTATGGATCTCCCACAGATCCCACGTGGATCCCGTGTGGGATTGCAACCACTTACAGCATCTTTTCCAGTCAGTATTTTTGTCTAAATATAAATTTCATATATCACAGGTTAATGTGTTCTAAACAAGCAAAAAAAAGAGGCATCTTTGCCCCAGAGCTAGCATTCCAAATCTTCGTCTGATCTAAAATTGACATCCCCTTGGTGAAGTCAACTGTCTTATGCCAATTTACATCCGCTGAGGGTCTGGTCCAGATTAGAGATCCCTCTTTGAGTAACCTAAAATGGCACTGAGACTGGAAAGGTTTACATTTTCTAAATGTTAAAGGGAATGTCTTCATTGTAAGTACTTCTCAGTTTAAATTTCAATCACAAGCATCAATGACAATATCTCTTTAAGTGGAGATTAATGTACCCTGAGCTGATTAGTATTTTGTTTTAGTTCAACAGAGTTTTAGTTGACTGGCCCCAGTGGGAACTTGCAGGAGAAACAGAGAAGTAGCTATTTTCCTGTAATTATACTAAATTATAAATGTTGGCTGAAAGTGACCCTTTTCATACGGGCCGTTGTGCATGGGGGGATGGGTGGGCTGTGCAGCAGGTGGGCGGTGCGTAGTGGAGCGTTCCCATGGACCCCCACCTCCAGCCATCTCCACACACGGAGCATCTGCCATTTGCACTCATTGCTCCATGCATGGGTGATGGGTGGAGGTGGGTGGGCTAGGCACAGGAGCGTACACGCACCCCACCCACGAGCTATGACGTTCCCACGAATGCCTCCCCAACTCCCCTGCACCCATTGTGGTGATCGCACAAATGCCCCCCCAGCCGCTCACATTTCTATGCAAAAAGGTCCAGGCATAGATAGCTACATTATGACTATATCTGTTTGTATATGTCTTTAGTCACCCCTGCTTTGTTTTAGTCTCCCTCTTCTGAAAGGACAAGGAGAATCTTCACTTTTTAATTATGAGAACAAAAATGCTTTCATTTTAAACTTCTTAAAAATAATGCTATGCACACTAAACTTTTGAAAGTTTGAATTACTAGACAGTGAAGTCTTATTAAGTGGAATTTTGCAGTACCTCAGGAAAATTATGGCCTATCTGAATTTTAATTTATGCAAAGTTAAATAAATAGGTCAGTGTAATTTTTACTCGAGTGCTACTTTACCCTCCCAGCAAAATATATCAGTACCTTTGAGTAAATTTACCAACAAAAAACATCTGGTTTAAGAGAATAGTTAAGGCTTGTACAAATTTAAGAACAAAAAAGCCTCTGGTTCAAGAAAAATTCCCAACAAAAAATATTTATTTTTAGAAAATACTTTAGACTTACACAAATTTAAAAACCAAAAACCTCCAACTAAACGAAATGGTTGAATTCAACCATAATCCAAAAAGCATGGAAATTGAAGATTAAGGCTCATGTAAGAGTAAAAACTTAGACTCTCGTCTTAATTTGCGCTCCATGAAAATAGTGATGGTGTAATGTTACATGAACTCTCACTTGATTTGCTTTGGCGTTTCTCTCCATACACTTATTGCTTCTGTCCCTCCTATGCTGACTGGAGTCTAACTGACTATTATGGCCCTTTTTACATGGGTGGCACCCACGCATGAACACTAACAAGGGAGTCTGAGCAGGACTCTGAGCACCCAATAGAATGCAGAAAAGCTGTCGCCTCTTCCCTTGAGCTCCCCCCCTCTCATCTATTTCCAGACCCAGACAAGGTAACCACATGGGTAAATATGTGCAAATCAATTACAGTACACCTCCCTGCTTTCATATTGGAGGGGGAGCTGAAGGGAAGAGCTGGACTCAACATAACGTTTCTGCATTCTGTTGGGTGCTCAGACTCCTGCTAGCCAATGGAATGATCAGCATCTTCCCCCTCCATCCTGCTCTCCCCCTCCCATTGGAAGAGGACTTCCACATGGGAGGGAGGAGAGCTGAAGGCAAGAAGTGGGCTCAGTACAGATTTTCAGCATTCTATTGTCTGATGACTCCTCCTAGCCAATAGAATGCTAAGATATCAGCCGAGTCTGCTCCCTCCCTCCTTATCTCCCCCCTCCCATTCCTGAAAAACTGCCATCGGAAATTTTTCCCCACAGAGACAGCTGCCACTGCCCCTTACAAAGTAAGAAAGCTGGGCAGGGAACAGTGTGGCTTCCTCCTTACATTTCTCCCAGTGTGAGGTAGGGGTGAGGGGAGCGAGAAATCTCATGAGATCTGAATCCAGGCCGAGATGTCTGCGAGATTTTGATTCTGATTCTCAATTCTTGCAAGATTTTCGCAAAAATAACATCTATTCTCGTTTCAACCCCACTCGTGTATCTATAATGAATGATTTTTAACAGAGTCTTCCCATGGCTAAAGTACTTTAGAATACATTGTCTAAGTATGCAGTGCAGTGTAGTAGCAGTCCTGTTACTGTCACTCATCTGAACAGCATAGAATGCATTATTTATTTATTTATTTATTTATTTCCACAGCTTATAACCCACCCCCTCCTGCCATATAGCAACTCTGGTGGCGTACAGTAAATAATCAGAATATAAAATACAATATAAAATATAATATAAAAACCTTAAAAAAATTAAAATAAAACGGATGTGGCCCGAATAACCCTACCCCCAACGCCTCCCAAAAAACAAAACCACCCACAACCCGTCCCCCTCACCGAATGCCTGGAAAAACAGCCAGTTCTTACATTTTCTACGGAAGGCTGGGAGATCCAGAGATAGGCAATCCTCCACTGGGAGGGAGTTCTGCAGCTGAGGTGCGGTCACTGAGAATGCCCTCTTGAAAGTTGCCCTCTGGGATACCTGAGGGACCTCCAAGAGGGCATCCCCAGTCGACCACAGGGGCCAGTTCAGGACACAAGGAATGAGGGGCTCCTGCAGGTACAGGAATACTCTACTTGCTTGTACTTCAAGCTTCACACAAGGCTACAAATTTGCAATGAAATGCACAGTAATTCTGTTCTCTGACACTCTTGCAATGCAAGCAGAGGATGGGGGCACTGCTGGACTGAACTGCAAGTTTGAATAGTATGTACTATAGCATTTTAACCATGTGCTGCCAAAAATTGTTAATGCACTCAAGGATACTGATATTTTTAGCCGGTTGGGTGTGTTCTAGATGTCGTAAAAACTCAAGTTATCAGGTTATAGAGTTTGACTAAAACCAGTTCAAGAAGCAATACATTTGTTAGTTTTGGGACTATAAATAAACCTTGATCAACTGTATATGTAATCTTGCTCTGATATATACATATTTTTACAAATGTTAATTTATGGGTAATTTAATTTCAGATGTAACGATGCCACGGTCAACCACAGTGGATCCCCTGTGGTGGCCATTGGTCCCATTACGTCTGTTGTGGTTCCCGCCAGATGTTTACCCCAGTGAATCTCTGGCGGGAATCACAATGACCACAATTCTGGACCTTCGGCTGCCCAGAGGTCCAGAATCATGGTGGGATCGGGCCCCAACCATGGTCGAATTGGTCACGATCTAGAATGGGCTGAAGGTTACATCTGTAACCTTCAGCCCAGCCGGATCGTGGTTAGCCGCTGTGCCCGTCCATCTCTCAGAGGTCAGGCGGCCAGGGGAGCGCGGGTGGGCGGGACTGTGTGGCCACACATCGTGCTGCACAGCCCTGCCCCCTCCCCAATCCCCAGTAGGAATCAGGCCAGCACGTCTAAAGGACGGACTGATTCCTGACCGGGATTTGTCTGTGGTTCAGCATGGCGGGCCTGGAAGCCCGGCACATCTGAAATCACCCAATGTTTGTAATTATTGCTTGTCATATTCATATGAAGAAGCTTTAACTAAGCTAAAATAAATACACAAAAAAAGATAAGAACTTTCATTTAAAGAGGAACAATAACTTCCCTTTTTTACTGGTATTGTTCTTTTTTGAAAAAAAAAATTATACAGCAACTTTTTTTTTTTCTTAGCAACTATTCTCAGAAAGAGGGAATGTCTCAAATTCAGATGTGAATAGGTGGTTGTGCAAATATTCACAAGTGATCCAAGGAAAAAATACCGTATGAACTAGAGGAATGGTTCCCAGTGTTTCTCACTCACAGAACCATGAAAATCTTTCTAAAATAATCATGGGACATTAGAAAAAGCTCCACATTTGGAGGGACATTTAATGTTTTAATTTAATGTTTTATTTATTTATATTATTTATTTAGACTTCTATTTCACCCTATCACAAGAGTGATACTCCCAGTAAAACTCAAAGCATACATTAAAAATAATGTGATAACACTGATTAAAAGTTCTCCCACCTCCGAACCCATCCCAAGGTACCAAAAGCTTACTTAAACAAAAATGTGTTTTACTCTGTTTCTGGAACACACACAAACTCAAGCTAGTAGGGTGCAATTCACCCAGGATAAGTATCTGCAAGGTCAGACCCTGACAGCCATTTCTTTAAGGAATTAGCACCAGTCACTGCTGTCAAAAATTATCTTCAGTCTTTTATTCTTTGGGTATTTTCAGACATGCTGGGCCTCCAGGCCCAACATGCTGAACCCTGGACTGGGATCTCTCACAGATATCGGTCCGTGATCAGACCAGCCGTCCTTTAGATATGCCAGCCTGATTACTGTGAGGAATCAGGGAGGGGGTGGGGTTGAGCAGCATGACGTGCAGCCGATTGGCCCCGCCCCCCCAAACGTTCCCACGGCTGCCCAGCCTTGGGGAGACAGGAGGGCGCAGCGGCCAATCAACCTGCTGTACCTGATCCCCTACCCATGGTCGGGGATTTGATCCATACCAGGGCAAGGTAACAGCCATTACTTTTGCCCCTTTCCTGATAATGGTGAAGCTAACCACTAGGGGTGTGCGAACATCCGGTGGTTTGGGGTTCAGCCCATTTGGGGTTTGGCCCGCCCGAAACCATTTGGGGTTCAGCTGTTCGGCCCAAACCTGTTCAGGGGGCCGAACCCATTCAGGTGGTGG
Source organism: Sphenodon punctatus (assembly GCA_003113815.1). Taxonomy (NCBI): domain Eukaryota; kingdom Metazoa; phylum Chordata; class Lepidosauria; order Sphenodontia; family Sphenodontidae; genus Sphenodon; species Sphenodon punctatus. The sequence continues at coordinate 273,820 of QEPC01013565.1, forward strand.
GGGCAGGGGGGAACTCGGTTTCACCTCCCTCCAGGCTGCACGGGTGGAAGGGGTGCTGGAGATCACCTTCCCCCCACCCTGCACAGCCTACAATTATTTTTCTTTTAAACCCCACCCCCCGCCCCAGGGATTACCCTACCTGATGGCACTGGGGCTCCGGCCCCGGGTCACGCGGTGGCAGAGCCGGTTCCAGCAGCACTGCAGAGCACTTCAGGCCACTTCTTCCGGGTCACCTGACCCGGTCACCTGACCCAGAAGTAACTCCGAACTTCCGAACCGCGTTCGTCCATCCCTAGCAGTTCTACAAGTAACTAGGGTCCAAGCAGTGTAGAGCTTTAAAGGTCAGTACCAACCCTTGAATCGGGCCCGAAAGACTATAGGCAGCCAGTGCAGAGAATGAAGCACTGGTGTACTTTGCTCCCTGTGGCCCGTCCCTATAAGGAGATGATCTCCTGCCGCATTCTGCACTCTGTCTCTTATACACATCTAGATGTGTATAAGAGACAGCTACTAGGCCTTCCGGGTCACCTGACCCGGTCACCTGACCCAGAAGTAACTCCGAACTTCCGAACCGCGTTCGTCCATCCCTAGCAGTTCTACAAGTAACTAGGGTCCAAGCAGTGTAGAGCTTTAAAGGTCAGTACCAACACCTTGAATCGGGCCCGAAAGACTATAGGCAGCCAGTGCAGAGAATGAAGCACTGGTGTACTTTGCTCCCTGTGGCCCGTCCCTATAAGGAGATGATCTCCTGCCGCATTCTGCACTAGCTGGTCTCCTAGCTGTCGTCATGGGTAGTTCCACATAGAGCGCATTACAGTAGTCAAATCTTCCCTAAAAGCATGGATGATAGTGGCCATGTTGGAGTTTGAGACATATGGCCGAAGTCTCCGCACCAGATGTAATTGGTGGAACGCGCTCCTCACCACAGCCCCCACCTGAACATCCAGGCAGAGCTGGGAATCGAGGAGCACTTCCAAACTCCAAACCTGGAGAACCAACGTGGGGTGAATCCCATAAATGAACCCCAGCGCCTTACCCACTAGCATCACCTCTGATTTATCAGAATGCAGGCTCAGTTGGATCACCCTCATCCAGTCCTCCACAGTTGCCAAATGCTGGGTAAGCACCAAGACTGCCGGGTCTGGGTCAGATGTAAAAGAGAGGTAAAGTTGGGTGTCATCAGCATATTGATGACACCAAACATTAAACCGTCTCACAACCTCGCCCAGCAGCTTCATATACAAGTTGAACAGAGAAGGGACAAAATGGAACCCTGTGGGACTCCACACAAGAGGTCCAGGGTAATGAAAAATAATCCCTGCACACCACCTGCTGGGTTCTTCCATCCAGAAAAGAATGGAACAATTCAAGGACGATCCTGCCCACTCTACCATGGTCCTGCAGGTGAGTCATCAACATCTCGTGGTCAACGGTATCAAAAGCAGCTGACAGATCTAACAGAATCAATAGGGTAGAACGACCCTGGTCCAGTTCACAGCACATTTCATCTACAAAAGCCAAAAGCACAGTCTCAGTGCCATAACCCAGGTGAAAGCCAGACTGCAATCGATCCAGATACCCGAAGCAGTCAAGATGCCCCTGTAGCTGCTGAGCCACTACCCATCCAATAACCTTCCCTAAAGGGAAGGTTAGAGACAGGCCAATAGCTGGCGAGGGAGTCAACGTCAAGCAATGGTTTTTTGAACAGTGGCCACACCACTGTCTCTTTGAGGCAGCTTGGCATTCTGCCCTCTCACAGGGAGGCATTGACCACACCCACCAGCAATGGCCCCAGCGTCTCCTTAGACAAGGTTCCTGCTGGCTCTCCAGGAGAGCTCCTCTCTAGTTTGAAGTCCAACACATACTGATCTCTCTATGGCTCTGGCTTTAAATTTATCTACATAGTAGGTCTGGCTAGTTGTTCAGTCTTCCAGCCCTTAAAGGACCAGTATCTGGCCTCACTCTCCCCTTTGTTGCTGTAGGGTTTTTAAGACTCCTACAGGACTGCCTTACCAAGCCCTTCCCCAACTGTTCAGTTAACCTGAAAGTGCAGTGCAGCTGGCCCAGTCCTCAGGCTGACACTTGCTCTTTTTTAAATGGGCTGTGCCATGCCATGTTGAGGTTTGGTAAATCTTTGGGAAAAGGGAGTTCCAAAACTGAGAAGAAACCACTGAAAATACCTCTGCCTACGCTCTTGCCATTCATACTTGATGTGCAAAGGGCACAGCCAAAGGACCACTCCTGTCTGAGGAGGGGAGGGGTTACACAGCTATCAGGGTTGTTATGGGTCGGGGGAGATATGGTCCAATGGGGAGGTGTGTTCCATCAGTGAGGTGGGAGCTCTATCTTGTGCCTATTCCCCTCTCAACCCTACACGCGGGTAGGTTGTGGGTCAAGGCCTGGGAGACCTCAGGTCTTGGTTTGCTGCTGCTGAACGCGAGGTCAGTTGTCAATAAGTCATCTACCATCCGTGAGTTAATCCCGGAGTGGGATGCCGACCTCGTGTGTATTACAGAGACCTGGCCGGACGATGAATCAGGTCGTATCTTGGCCGATCTTGTTCCAGCTGGGTTCTCTGTGCAGCATTAGCCTCAGCTGGAGGGATGTGGGGGTAGTGTAGCCATTGTTATCAAGGATACATTGTGTTTTAGGAGGTATCTGGTGCAGACTCAACCAGGTGTTGAGTGCCTCCATCTTGTGTTGGATTTGGCCGGGGACAGATTAGGGGTACTGCTGGTATACCATGCACCCAACTGCCCAGTGGCATCCCTACATGCTCTTGCTGATATGGTGTCAGATGTGATCCTCCGGACTCCTAGATTAGTGGTCCTGGGGAATTTTAATATCCACACTGACCCCGATCTTGGAGGAGCGAGGCATGAGTTCATGGCCTCCATGACAACCATGGGCCTGTCCCAAATCATCTGTGGTNATCTTGGAGGAGCGAGGCATGAGTTCATGGCCTCCATGACAACCATGGGCCTGTCCCAAATCATCTGTGGTCCCACACGTGAGGACGGACATACACTGGATTTGGTTTTCTGCACTGGTCTTGAGGCGGAGGGTCAGTTAGTAGAAGTCGGGGGGTAGAGCCTTTGTCATGGTCTGACCATTACCTCCTTAAGGCGTGCATTCTGGCGCATGTCAGCCCCCAACAGGGTCCATGACGTATTAGATCAGTCCGCCCCCGGAGACTTATGGAACCGGATTGGTTCCGGAATGCTCTGGGGGAATTTCCCCTGGACCTTGACACCTGCTCTATCGATGATCTTGTAGCCTTCTGGAACACCTTGTTCTCCAAGACCATTGACAGAGTGGCTCCCAGGCGTCCGCTGCCCTCCCAAGTCTCCTGCAGGTCTCCTTGGTTTACTGAGGGCCTTCAGTGTTTGAAGTGGGAGAGCGGGCGGTTGGAGCGACGGTGGCACCGGACTCACAACCAGTATGATCAATCGCAGCATAAGAGCAGTTTAAAGGCCTATGCTGTGGCGGTGCAGACAGCAAAGCATCAGTTCTTTGCTGCCCTTTTTGCATCTACAAAGTCACATCCAGCAGAGCTTTTCTGGGTTGTGAAAGGCTTTGTCAGTCCTGCCTGCCTCCACCTGGACCTGGAGCAATCCAGTGACCGCTGTAACCAGTTTATCGAGTACTTTGTAGATAAGATTGCTCGCATCCGCCATGATTTCGGTTCTGCAGTTATTGCAGAGGATCATATTGGGGCTATGGATGCCCTGTCCTGTCCTGTTTTGTGGGATCGGTTTCAGATGGTGTCACCTGCCGTTGTGGAGGCCTTGTTGAGATCTATTTGTGTCACTACTTGTGAACAAGATCCATACCCGTCCTGGTTGGTGAAAGACAGCCAGGAGACGTTACGACCATTGCTGGCTGGGGTGGTTAGTGCCTCCCTTCAGGAGGACAGGGTGCCTGACTGCCTGAAGGAGGCTGTGGTTAGGCCCCTGCTCAAGAAACCAACTCTTGATGCTGATGCTCCTGCCAGTTATCGGTCAGTCTCTAACCTTCCCTTTTTAGGGAAGGTTATTGAACGGTCTGTGGCATGGCAGCTCCAGGAACATCTGGATCGCACCGGTTTCCTTGATCCCTCCCAGTCTGGGTTTAGGCCTGGGTATGGTACAGATACGGCATTGGTGGCCTTGGTTGATGATCTCTGTCTGATGTTGGACCAGAGTCGTCAGACCGTACTGGTCCTGCTAAACCTTTCAGCTGCATTCGACACAGTCAATCATGAGGTGTTGGTGACTCACCTGCAGGACCGTGCTCAGAATGGCGGAATGGTCTTAGACTGGTTTCGTTCATTCCTGGCCGGGAGAACTCACCGGGTGGTCTTGGGGGAGTGTACGTCTTCCCCCTGGGACCTCACGTGTGGAGTCCTGCAGGGTGTCATTCTGTCCCCCCTCTTGTTTAAAATCTATATGCAGCCCTTAGGGAAGATTGTGAGATGGTTTCAGGGCATGCAGTGTCATCAGTATGCTGATGACACTCAGCTCTACCTCTCCTTTTCTATCAACCCAGGTAATGTGATCCCCCTATTTTCCCAGTTCCTGACAGCTGTGGAGGCTTGGATGAGGTTGAGCCGTCTGCAACTGAATCCTGACAAGACAGAGGTGATGTTGGTGGGCGAGGGCTTGGGGCACCTGGGGGTGGTTGAATCTCCTCTTGTTAGGGGCTTCGCTCTCCCGTGGTCTCTCAAGTGTGGATTCTGGGTGTGCTCCTTGATTCATGACTCAGCCTGGAATTTCAGGTTGTGGCTATGGCGGGGAGTGCGTTTCGGCAGTTACATCTTGTCCGGCGACTTCGGCCGTATCTCTCAGACTCTGACCTCGCCACTGTCATCCATGCCTTCATCACCTCGAGGCTGGATTACTGCAGCGCGCTCTACGTGGGGCTGCCTGAGAAGCTGGTCTGGAGGCTGCAGCTGGTGCAGAATGCCGCAGCCCGTCTCCTTCCGGGGGCAGGTCTCAGGGAGCACATGACACCTGTGCTCTGGACTCTGCACTGGCTGCCTATAAAGCACCAGGCCAGGTTCAAGGTGCTGGTTTTAACCTTTAAAGTCCTTCATGGCCTTGGCCCTGCTTATCTGTGGAACTGCCTCACTCCCCATGTGCATGTGCGACCCTTGAGATCGTCCATGGGAGTCTTTTTGGAGGTTCCCCAGGTGAGGCGGGTGGCCAATGACGTTAGATTTTTTTCAGTAGCCACCCCTGTGCTGTGGAATTTGCTCCCGGAGGAGGCTCGGTTGGCTCCCACTCACCTGCTATTTCGGCATTTATGTAAGACCTGGCTGTTCCGCCAGGCTTTTGGCGAGGGGTAGGGGTGGGGGTGGGGGGTTTCTTTTCCCCGCATACTGTATTTTTAACCGTTTTAAATTATTTTATTGTTTTATTGATTGTTGTTGTTCACCACCCCTGTGGGCAGGAGGGGTGGGATACAAGTTTTATATAAATAAAAAATATTAAAAATGGCTGACATAAGGGAGATGGCAGCCGCTAGAGTGTGTTGGACCCAAGCTGTTTAGTTTATTACATTCCATAGCACTGAAGAGAAATTAGAATTTGCCATGTCGGTCCTAAATATAGGCGATAGATACAAAGTAGTAAAGTGATATCTTTTATTGGATCAACTACAGTTAGGAGGTATGCAAGCTTTCAGACATCATAGGTTGCTCCGTCCAGCAGGTCTGGGGTTACCTGCCTGATGAAGCACACTGTGAGGTCCAAAAGCTTGCATGCTTCCACCAAATGTAGTTGGTCCAAGTATCTAACTTATTATTAGTAACAGTGCTGTGAAGGCCCAACCTGTTCCACAGTTCTTAACTGGTTAGAGATGAGTAATGGACAAGCTGACCTCCCTAAACCCACTTTGATCCCCGATTAGTTGGAAAAATAGAAGGAAACTTTATTTCCTGCTTCTAGCATCCGTCCAATTGGATATAGAGTTCCAGCTGAAGAAGTATGTAGAGGCCATTACTGAATAGAGATCATACATGAATCTGTTGATGTATGTGGAGTGTGCATGAAATCGAACCTGCTTCAGATGCAGACTGGTAAATACTTGGCCTTAGACTGATGTTGGTTTTTGAGCCAGCAATTGGGAATCAGTGCCTTAGGGAAATAATCAGAGTGTAAATGATGAGCAACTAATACTCAAAGCAGTAGCCACAGCACATTTGTGATAAATACATAGCTTGAAATTTCTTTACACCATCAAAATTGAGCTATTTTGAATAACAAACAATTGCATGAAATTAAGTAGTGTTTCTGATTAGCCCAAACTCTCAGAAAGAAGACAGTCTGTAAAATAAACTGTCCTTGGATCAATTTATTTCTGCCTATACCAGTGTTGGAGATGGAAGGGAAGTTAGTAATATTGAATATGGATTGTAACACTGTAGAATGTGGGAAACGTTAACATGCAAGCATATTTTTACTAGGTATCCCTAGTGACCAAAGCAGTGGCACATCATCTCCCCTCTGTGACAGTGGTTTACATCTCAACTACCATCCCAACAATACGGTAAGAAAGAGATTTGTTTTATATTTCAATGATAACTAACTAATTATCAAAGGAGCCAACACACCGCACACTCACAAAATGTGCAAAATGTAAAGGGTTGTAAGCATTGTACATTTAGTAAACTGGAAATTGTTTCACTGTCATCTCTATCACTAACTTGCAGGAAAGTAAAGATCTCAAAATTAGAGAACTTTTATTTTATATTTGTATCAGCAAATGCTATTTGTGTTCTCTGCACCTAAAATGCTACTTACAAAAATACATGTAAGAAAATTTTCAGAATCACTCTGGGTACAGCTTACTTTAAAGTCTTCCCTCTAAACAGTTTACAAAGTGTACAAAAAGTTACACTTGCAGTGACAATGTGAGCTCTGGCCTTTAGTTGCTACCACAGAACAAATAAATAGCACCTTCTCTTGTGATGAGATTATTGGCTAATGAGCTTGTGAATGGCTCTGAGCCCTTGACATAGGATGGAATAAACAAATTAATCAATTCAATATTTATACAATTTGCTCAACACAGGTGAGTCTCTTTGCAAGGAGTCCCATTACCTTTAGAAGGACTTTTTATAGTTCTTATAGTTAATCTCATTCTTAAGTCCACAACTTGTGATACGAGTAAAAAAATGTACCTTAATTTGTTCAATATCTGTTGGAGGAGACAGCCAGTTCATAAAAATGTGCCTACATACTGAAAGTTCCACAGACCTTTATCACAGACCATTATTTATCGGGAAAAGATTCCTGATTAAAATTTTTCACCCAAACAGTTTAGATCAGAATGCCATAACACTTGATGTTCAGTCCAGCTCTTCTACATTAAATTTGTGATTGCTTTGTTTCATGAAGTAAGAAAACCCTATGCCTAATTCAAGAAATAAGAAAATCCTTTTCCTAACTCATGAAATAGACCCTATTTATTTCATGAACTAGGCGGAGTCATGCCTATTTCATGACTTAGGCGGCATTTAGACGTGCATTTAAATCGCACAGCCACCGTGGCGGCATCGTGCAATTTAAAGCACCACGCACTTCCGGGTTGGTGTGAATGCGGTGAGTGCACACATTTCTGCCTAACCCGAACTGTTGGAGTGCGGTTTGAAAAGCTGCTCGGAGCAGCTTTTCAAACCGCACTCCAACAGTTCGGGTTAGGCAGAAATGTTGCATCCACACCAACCCGGAAGTGCGCGGTGCTTTAAAACGCACAATGCTGCCGCGGCGGCGGCTGTGCGATTTAAACACACGTCTGATTGTGCCCTTAGAAAACTAAAGCAATATTTCACTTATTTCATTAAAAAAAACTTCACAAATTTAGCATCACATACATACTTAATCATAGTCCAGTTTAAGCTGCAGTGTTTTTTCTATCGTAACAACTATTATATACCTTTAGAAAATAAAATAGCACAGTTTTATTTATAGTGAATACTAGAAACCAATCTTATTAGTGTGAACTCTCCTCATGTTTGTTAGCCTGAATGTCACAAATGATAAATCACAAGGAATGACAGGGTTACTTTCAAGGCTAAAAAATTCAGGTGAGCCTGTGAAATGTTATGTTGCATCTTTATTTCATAAACCCTCTGCCTGTAAAACTGGGCTAAAGCTATTTACAGACAGATGCTCATATGACTCCCTCACCATAAATCCCATTCATTTCAAAGGTGCAAATGGTGGGTTTCACGGATTTTTGTCATGTAAGCTCTGCCCAGTTCTGTTTTTGGACAGAGTAGACATATTCCACAGGTAGCCTTTATTCTGACATTTTTCTACTGGTTCCAGTAGTAAGGCTAATGCTGAAAAACAGTAGAAGTAACATCATTAAAAAAAAATCTCATTTCAGGTTTTAAAGTATATTTTCCTTTTTTTAAAAAATGATTATTCCACTGTTTTATCCATTCATTCCCTAATTAAAGCTGCAAACATCAATGCAGGTCACAACAGAGAGAGAAATCCCACGGCCGACGTATGCCAACCCCCCTCCCCCAGCACATGGCCAGAACACGCGTGCTCACATAAGTACACGTGCCGTGCACATAGCACAGCCCCGGGCGGCTGTGCTGCATGCACAGCATGCATGAGCACCTATGTGTGCACTTTCTGGATGAAGCATGGTGGCCACAATCAGTCGACGTGGCCCGTTAGATTACTCCCCTTAGCTAGAAGTGGGTAAACTGTGGTTCTAGAGCCACACGCAGCTCTTTGGCCCCATCCAGACATAAATTGATGTGGCTCTTGAGATTTTGAAACATTGCTCACCCTGGACATAAGTACTAAGAGAGGGTGCAGCTCTGTTGGAATATCTGAAATGATACAGTTCTTATTACTAGAAAATATTATTTCATTTTTTGTTCAGTTCAGTTCAATTTTATTTAGCGTAGCCGATGGCCATTGCATTCAAATAAACAAGTACAAATACAATTCCCTCATGGAGTTCAAACTACTAACAAGTACAAAACCCTCCAAATAGAGGGCAATAAAAAACAATAGAAGGCAAAATGATGAGTATAAAGTAACATAAAATTTCCATGTGGGTAAGGATTGCTTCCAAAAGTACCAATTTTTTTTAAAAAAAACAATTATAATACACATAACTAACCCACTGCCTATACCGTCAGATATGGGCAGGTGCTTATAATAAAACCTCCTAAGGGAGTAATCTTGGTTTTATAATTTAAACAAAGAAAAAGGACATATAGACACTGATGTCATTTGAGTAAAAACCCAAAAGGACAGATCTCTCAAAATCCCCATTCGCAACTACACTGTCCCATGGTTGAGTTCAAAGTCACCAGTAATTGGCCTAAATTAAAAAAAAAAATCTCTAAGATAAAAGGCCTGAATTAGAAAGTGAGGAAAGATTCCTGATAACCCAAAACTCCGAGCTATCCAATAGAATTGTTTTAGTCATAGCAACTGCCTATTAATGGATTATTAATCCCAAAATATATTTTAAAAGTTACGTTTAGATTCATAGTTAAGGTGAATTGGTGAAAAATAACAATTTCACTACTATACCACCTAAAAATATGTTACTATTATGATACATCGTTTTCAACTACATCAATAGTACTCAATCTCATGCGTTTCATTAACAACTCTTTCTAAATTAATGTCTTTTCAACATCAGAACTCTAATTCTTCCTTAAATACCATCAATATTATAATATAAAGAGCATATGATGATGATGATGATGATTGATTTATATAGCACCAGCGATGTACCTGGCACTTTACAGAAAAAAAGATCAACATGGTCCCTGTCCTGAGAGTTTACAATCTAAAGACAGGGGGAGGGGAGACAGGGAAGGGGGAACAGAGGGAGAGACAAGGGATGTGACATTCATGAGGATGCGGGAACGCGGGTACACGTTCTTGGCTTGGTTACAGTAAATTGGGAGTATACAGATAGCAGGTGGGGGGTAATCCTGGGTGGGGATGATTAACAGGAGTTAGGAAGGGTGGAGAAGAAGAGGTGGGTTTTGAGGAGGGACTTGAAGGTGTGGAAAGTGGGGGCAAGGTGGATGAGGGCAGGGAGGGAGTTCCAGGCATGCGGGGCAGTGAGGGAGAAGGGACAAAGGCGGTTGGGGGAGAAGGGGAGGCGTAGGAGGGTGAGGGAGGGGATGGAAAAGGAGCGGAGTGCTCGAACAGGGATTTGGAGGGAGATCAGGGCAGAGAGGTAGGAGGGAGCAAGGTTGTGAAGGACTTTGTAGGTGAAGACGAGGAGCCTGTGCAGAATATGCTCAGGAAGAGGGAGCCAGTGGAGAGAGAAGAGGAGAGACTGCACATGGTCAAAGCAATGGGCTAGGTGGATGATCCTGGCATCAGAGTTTTGAACGGAGATGAGGGAAGAAAGGTGAGAGCGGGGAAGGCCAGTGAGGAGGACGTTACAATAGTCGAGGCGTGAGATGACTAGGACGTGGATCTCTACTGATTAATAAATTCATTTTCATTCAAACACCTTAACGAGTTAATTACTTATTACAGTATAACCACATATTTCATTTCTGGATTTCTAAATCAACTATAGAATTTCTACACCAAAATGAATTCGTTAAGGAGTTTGAATGAAAATGAATTTATGAATCGTAGAGATGGTGAAGTGATGGGAATTTTTTTTGTTGATATTATAATGTTGATGGTATTTAAATAAGAATGAAAGTTATGATGTGGAGAAGACATTGATATAGGCAGAGTTGTTAATGAAACATATGAGTTTGATGTAGTTGAAAAAGATGTATTATAATAGTAACATTTTTAGGTGGTATAGTAGTGAAATTGTTATTTATCACCAGTTCACCTTAACTATGAATTTAAAAGTGAAGGTTTTTAGATGCTGGAATTTAATTAGGTTTTTGAATAGTTATATCAGAATAATATTTTGCGCAAGTCAGAATAGTGAAAAGCAATAATCTTAAATGCTAGGATTGTGGCAGAGATACCAACATGGTACAACCAGTAACTCTACTCTTTCATCAAGTTCAACTTTGATTAGCCAGACCATACAGCATCTTCCCAGTTGGGTTTATGTCAACCCACTGGACAGGAATGAGTTGAAGCAGGAAAGTCTTTGGGGTAGGGATGTGCGAACGCAGTTTGGAGTTCGGCCTGAACTCGGTCTTTTTGGATGACCGAACCGAACTTGATTCCTGACTCAAAAACAACCGAACAGTTCAGTCAGTTCGGATCCAGGTCGGATGGGTTCGGGTGGCAAAAACATGTCACTGGAAGGCAAAACATGACAGGGAGGGGGATTCAGCTGAGGAGCGGACTTCCAGGCACCAGAGGTGGAGAGGCATGGAGTATCAGCCAGTCTGCCCAATCACCATCCTTTTCTCCTCAGACCACTGGCTTCGCAGTCTGCGATTGGCCATGGGCTAGGCTTCATTGAGCCAATGGGGCTTGTGGTGAGGTGGGTGCAGCAAGTAACAAAACTCATTGCCCTCCCCCCTTCCCAACACCTTCTGAGCTAATCACTGTTCCTGAACAGCAGGCGTTTCAGAAGGCTCCTTCTCTTCTAGCAGTTTTTATTCCTTCCTAATCCATTGCCATCCTCCTCCTATTTCACCCATCCAACCCATTTACCTCCATATTATCATTTATTTAGTTTATATTAGATAGATTTAGTTGTTATTTTTTGTTTTTACCCCTCCCTGTGTTCCCTGTGTTCAATCTTCCTTCCTCCCTCCCCTCTCCATTGAATCCTTTCCCCTCTCCCTCTTATTCCATCCCTGATAATTCCCTTCCCCTGTTTTAAATTTTGGATTTATTTAGAGTAGGATTATTATTAGATTGATTTTCATTTCAGTTTTCTACCCCTCCCTGTGTTCTTTGTGTTTCCCCCTGTGTAATATTGTATATAAATAGATATTAGATAGATAGTTACTAGACAGATATACATAGTAGTTTAGCTTAACTATAGAGATATATAGAGATACAGTGTGTTTGTAGGACAAGGCCTTTGTAGTTATTAGGATATTCCATTTAGTTCCATAGGTTTTAGAATAGTTAATAACAGTTAGATTTAGTGTAGAGATAGATATAATATTAGATA
>QEPC01013565.1:286233-296881 GCA_003113815.1 Sphenodon punctatus
AAATTGGGAGTATACAGATAGCAGGTGGGGGGTAATCCTGGGTGGGGATGATTAACAGGAGTTAGGAAGGGTGGAGAAGAAGAGGTGGGTTTTGAGGAGGGACTTGAAGGTGTGGAAAGTGGGGGCAAGGTGGATGAGGGCAGGGAGGGAGTTCCAGGCATGCGGGGCAGTGAGGGAGAAGGGACAAAGGCGGTTGGGGGAGAAGGGGAGGCGTAGGAGGGTGAGGGAGGGGATGGAAAAGGAGCGGAGTGCTCGAACAGGGATTTGGAGGGAGATCAGGGCAGAGAGGTAGGAGGGAGCAAGGTTGTGAAGGACTTTGTAGGTGAAGACGAGGAGCCTGTGCAGAATATGCTCAGGAAGAGGGAGCCAGTGGAGAGAGAAGAGGAGAGACTGCACATGGTCAAAGCAATGGGCTAGGTGGATGATCCTGGCATCAGAGTTTTGAACGGAGATGAGGGAAGAAAGGTGAGAGCGGGGAAGGCCAGTGAGGAGGACGTTACAATAGTCGAGGCGTGAGATGACTAGGACGTGGATCTCTACTGATTAATAAATTCATTTTCATTCAAACACCTTAACGAGTTAATTACTTATTACAGTATAACCACATATTTCATTTCTGGATTTCTAAATCAACTATAGAATTTCTACACCAAAATGAATTCGTTAAGGAGTTTGAATGAAAATGAATTTATGAATCGTAGAGATGGTGAAGTGATGGGAATTTTTTTTGTTGATATTATAATGTTGATGGTATTTAAATAAGAATGAAAGTTATGATGTGGAGAAGACATTGATATAGGCAGAGTTGTTAATGAAACATATGAGTTTGATGTAGTTGAAAAAGATGTATTATAATAGTAACATTTTTAGGTGGTATAGTAGTGAAATTGTTATTTATCACCAGTTCACCTTAACTATGAATTTAAAAGTGAAGGTTTTTAGATGCTGGAATTTAATTAGGTTTTTGAATAGTTATATCAGAATAATATTTTGCGCAAGTCAGAATAGTGAAAAGCAATAATCTTAAATGCTAGGATTGTGGCAGAGATACCAACATGGTACAACCAGTAACTCTACTCTTTCATCAAGTTCAACTTTGATTAGCCAGACCATACAGCATCTTCCCAGTTGGGTTTATGTCAACCCACTGGACAGGAATGAGTTGAAGCAGGAAAGTCTTTGGGGTAGGGATGTGCGAACGCAGTTTGGAGTTCGGCCTGAACTCGGTCTTTTTGGATGACCGAACCGAACTTGATTCCTGACTCAAAAACAACCGAACAGTTCAGTCAGTTCGGATCCAGGTCGGATGGGTTCGGGTGGCAAAAACATGTCACTGGAAGGCAAAACATGACAGGGAGGGGGATTCAGCTGAGGAGCGGACTTCCAGGCACCAGAGGTGGAGAGGCATGGAGTATCAGCCAGTCTGCCCAATCACCATCCTTTTCTCCTCAGACCACTGGCTTCGCAGTCTGCGATTGGCCATGGGCTAGGCTTCATTGAGCCAATGGGGCTTGTGGTGAGGTGGGTGCAGCAAGTAACAAAACTCATTGCCCTCCCCCCTTCCCAACACCTTCTGAGCTAATCACTGTTCCTGAACAGCAGGCGTTTCAGAAGGCTCCTTCTCTTCTAGCAGTTTTTATTCCTTCCTAATCCATTGCCATCCTCCTCCTATTTCACCCATCCAACCCATTTACCTCCATATTATCATTTATTTAGTTTATATTAGATAGATTTAGTTGTTATTTTTTGTTTTTACCCCTCCCTGTGTTCCCTGTGTTCAATCTTCCTTCCTCCCTCCCCTCTCCATTGAATCCTTTCCCCTCTCCCTCTTATTCCATCCCTGATAATTCCCTTCCCCTGTTTTAAATTTTGGATTTATTTAGAGTAGGATTATTATTAGATTGATTTTCATTTCAGTTTTCTACCCCTCCCTGTGTTCTTTGTGTTTCCCCCTGTGTAATATTGTATATAAATAGATATTAGATAGATAGTTACTAGACAGATATACATAGTAGTTTAGCTTAACTATAGAGATATATAGAGATACAGTGTGTTTGTAGGACAAGGCCTTTGTAGTTATTAGGATATTCCATTTAGTTCCATAGGTTTTAGAATAGTTAATAACAGTTAGATTTAGTGTAGAGATAGATAGAATATTAGATTAAAAAACTGAGTAAAATCTTTTTTTTAACAAAATAAAATCTTTGTGTGTGTTTGAGTTGGAAGACATGGAGAAGGGAAGTAGGAGAGGCCAGTCTGCTGCCCGTAAGACAGGCAGTGGGGCACGTGGGAGAGGTCTAGGGGCCGTACCTGCAGAGCGGTAGCAGGCAGCAGCAGCAGCCAGGACACCTCATCATGCCCCAAACTCCGCAGGCCTGCTTTAGGGCAACAGGCTTTAGCGGTTCAGTGTTACATCCTGGCAGTGCCCGTCACTGCCACGCAGGGCACTGGAAGGTCTGAAGTACATGAGACTGTGGCTGTCTCTGCTGAGGCTGCAGGAGCAGGTGTTGCAGCTTCTGATGTTCCTCCAGGTCCACCAATGTCCCCCATTGTGGAAGCGATCCCCAGCAGTCCAGAGCTGGTGGATCCCACCCTGGCTGCTAGGGGCAGGGCCCAATCTCTGGGCAATGGCAGTAGGGAGAGGAGTAGCAGCAGCAGTAGAAGCTATAGAGGGGGGCACAGGGAGAGTGCCAGCAGCATGGCGAACATGGACAGTCTAGCTTCAGGGACCCAGTACTCCCCTTCATGGGACATCACCATGATTGTGGACAGTGAGTCAGAGGCAGACACTAGTACTGCAGAGGAGATGTCTGGATCTGAGGCGATGGCTGTCCCACCTCCCAGAACTGTGTCATCATCACCACCACCAAGTTCTGCCCCTCCCAGCAGTGCTGGCAGCAGTGCATCACCCGGGGCAGGCCAGAAGGCAGTCGGGGGCAAAAAATCCTTCGTCTGGGAACATTTTAAACTGGTGCGGGCAGATGATCTCAGAGAGGTGCAGTGAACTTTGTGCAATAAGCTGGTGAAGCATTAGCAGGTGCTCTCCAACCTTGGGACAACTGCAATGGCAAGGCACCTGAAGTAATGCCACCATGCTCTGCTGCTAACTGGAAAGGTAGGGGAAGTGGATGCCAGCGGGTTCCCGACTGCAGCAGCGGCCAGTCGCCCAGCTCCTTCAGCTGGCAAGCGTCCTGCACCAACTGCTGCCTCTATCAGCAGCAACAGGGGGGAAGAACAGCAGCAGGAGCATCACCAGCAGCATCAGTCCACCATGGAGGTGCTGGGGTGGGGGCAGCTGCCATGGCCATTGGCAGTAGGGCTGCATGACATTCAAGAGAAAACTAAGCACCTGTTGGCCAAAATGATTGCGCAGCCCTTCTCAATTGTAGAGGACAGGGGCTTCCAGAGGCTGATTGGGTTCCTGCCCCCCCAGTTTAAGCTGCCCTCCCGCACCACCCTCAGTCGGACTGCGGTGCCAAAACTTTACAGGGCTTTGAAGGAGCGGGTGAGGGAGCAGCTGGCAGGGGCTGGGGGGAGGGGGGCACCATCCACTTTACAACAGACCTGTGATCAAGTAGGAATGCACAGCATGCCTACCTGGCAGTGACAGCACACTGGTGGCAGGACCCAGAGGCAGCACTTGGCAGTGGCAGGAGGGGTCCCGAAGCAGGGTATAGGTGGGCCCTGCTTCAGGCACAAGTCATGGACAGTCCCCACACTGCCAGGAACATTGAGGCAGCCCTGTCCACCATGGTGAGGGAGTGGGTTACGCCAGGCGCGGCCTTCACCAAGGGGTATTTGGTGATGGACAATGCCACAAATGTACTAAAGGCAGTCCGTGAGGGGAGTTTCATCAGCATCCCTTGCACCACACACACCCTTCACCTGGTGGTCAGGGATGCTTGGGGAATAAGGGGACTGGGGAAGGCACTCTTAGATCCCTTATAGAGCGGGGGGAGGAAGCTGGCATGGTTCTTCAACCGGAGCGTGAAGGGCAGCGAGCTCCTCTGGGAGAAGCAGGCTGAGCAAGGCTCCCCAGGGCACCAGCTGGTCCAGGATGTGGCCACACAGTGGAATTCCATTTTTCTGGTTCTCGAGCAGCTTGTGGAGCAGAAAGCTGCCTTGCATCAGGTGCAACAGGAGACGGACTGCGGGACACCGGAAGGGATTGTGGCCCTGCAGGCAGGAAGCTGGCTCATGAGACGGAAGCTGGTGTGGAAGCTGAAGTCAGGGCTGGAGGCGCGTTTTCACGCACTCCTGCAGCGGGAGCAATATGTCCTGACAATATGTCCATGCTAGACCCCAGGGTCAAGGGCAGGATGGCACACCAGACAGCGCTCTATGCCCTCTGGAAGCATGCACTGGTCGAGAGGGTCCAGCAGGCTGAGCGGGCTATGCAGCAGGATACCCCTGGGGATGGTGGAAGTGGGAGCAGCCACCCTTCTCAGCCAGGCGGGTTTATCCCTGCCCCCAGCCCTAGAAGTAGCAGCAGCAGTGCCAGCAGCAGCAGTACCCCTGTTGCCAGCAGCAGCAGAAGCAGTTTGGCCTACATGCAGGCCACTCTGGGGAACATGGGGTCCCCGCAACAATAGGGCCAGCAGCGTGGCTGAGGGCAGTAGTGGAGATGGTTCCCAAGCAGAACTACAAGAGGGAGTACGAGGGCACCTCAATAGCCATGCAGACCTACCTGGTGGAGGAACCATGCATTGATGCCAGGAGCGATCCCTTGACCTACTGGCCCAGCAAGGCCAACGTTTGGCCAGCCCTGTCGAACGTGGTCAAGGGTCTCTTGTCCTGCCCACCAAGCAGTGTCCCCAGCAAGCAGGTGTTCTCTATGTGGCGGGGGGACATTTGCTTCCCTCACCGCCTGAGACTGGGGGCCAAGTTGGTCGAGCAGTTGCTGTTTTTTAAGGTGAACCTTCCATTGCTGGGATTCCCCAAGCTGCCCATGGACAAGGATTGATGGTGCAGTGGCACACTCAATCCAATGCCAGGGGCACTCATGGGACGGGGCTCCTCCTCCTCAATCTGGGTTAGGGCCACTTCTGCTGTGCGGCTGAGGTGCTGTCCCTCCCTCCCAATATCTGGCACCCACCTTGCCCCCCACCCCCTTCTCTCTCTCATACTAGATGGCCTCGGCCACCTTATCCGACTGACCTCATGACACAAGGTGGCATTGGAAAACTGTAAGCCTACCAGCCGACCTATGGCTACACGATCTCGGCCCGCCAATGTGACACTGACTGGCTCTTGTTCTGCACAGTTCCTGCTAGCCTATCTGAGTGTCCTGCTGCCAGTGTCCAAGCCTACCTGCCTTACTGCCTCTCATGCCACTCTGCCTGCCCAGCTTGCCACCAAGCTCAAAGTATGCTTCAGTCCACCTTCCTGCCTCCCATGCCAAGGTGCCTGTCTGCCCGCCCAGGTTTCTGCCGAGAGGGTGAGAGTGAGAGTGAGAGAGAGAGAGAGTCTCCCCACTGCTAGAAGGAGAGAGAGAGAGAATCCCACCCATGCTGTCACCTGCACTATATGGCCAGAGATGGAGAGAGAGAGAGAGGGGCTCCCTACTAGAGCGAGAGAGATGGGGTGGAGGGGAGGGGAGGCTAGCTCAAGCTGCCAGAACCAGGAAGAACTCCCATTTGTGCCCGATGCCCACGTGCACCAGCAGCAAACCTACCAGAATGAGATGGAATATAACAAAACATGGAACGTATTATGTGCCTGCCTGTGTGCGTTCCTATACCTACCTATCGCACAATTGAATGAAGTGTGCCCAACCATGCACTAATTCTAGGGACATCATTCAACTCCCATAGGCTTTAGGCTGTCATTCCATTGTACCTGAAGTAGTCATGCCCGCCTGTCCCAGGAACCATCAAGAGCTTCTGGGACCATCATTCCAGTCACAGGAGGCTGTCATTCCATTCTGGGTGCTGCCGCTGCTCGTGCCTGACTGGCCAGTGGCCACCGGCGCCCGCCTGCAAGCCTGCCCCCCCACCAGCCTACTCCTCCGTACCCACCCGTGGATGTCCGCTGCCAAAAGAACCTGTCTCTCTTTCTCTCTGGCACACCCACACAGACACAAGCCCTGCCCCTCCTGGGGGGCTGTCTGCAAGTTGAGATCCTGCTGCTGCTTGACACATCTTTGGGTTAATACGTTAACTACGCCAGGTGCTGCTGGTAGGGATGAGATTCTGTATGAGATTCTGCCACCTGCCAGCCTGAACTTCAGCACAGGGGGATAAAAGATTAGACAGGTAAACAAAGCTCGTAACAATAACAACAAATATAACTTTTATTAACAAAACAACAAACAACAACAACAACATTATAAAACAAAAACCAAACATTTTAAACGAGAAAGGAAACGTAGCTATCTATTAGTCTTTGGGCCTGCCCCCCAGAAGTTCGGGGGAAGGCAGAAGGGGTGCACGGGAGGTAGGGGTAGGGGGCATCACACCTATCAGCATTTCATAGCTGTTCCTGACAGCATAGTCGATGGCTCCTGCCACTGCTGCCTGCCAGTTGGAAACTGACTCGTGGAAGAGTTCCATGTCGGGCATCTCGGTGGAGACGTACTTTGAGATGTACTGCGCGTACACCTCCACCTTCTGTTCCCACACCTCAGCCGCCTGGAACCGTTCCACCAGTCGGTTCTCCATGGCGGCCACTGTCTGCTGCAGGCTGGCCACAAAGTCCCGTGTGGGCCTCTCCACCTCAGCCCAAAAGGCCCTTGCCGCTGGAGACTCCTGGGGCCTAGGGGACTCCACATCGGAGCTGGAGGAGGGGGAAGTGCTTTGGTGTCTTCTCTTTTGGGTTGCCTTCCCCCCCTTCCTCTGGTGCTGATGCTGCATGAGAGAGGTCCCCCACATCACCGTCAGGTTGTGAGCTTTCTCAGCGTGCGCCATTAGGCCCGATGTGGTTCCCTCCCTGGCCCATTTGAATCTTTTGCCGCATTCCTAAAGAACATAAAGATAGGTGGAACATAAGTGCCATACTGCGTCAGATCAATGTTCTGTGTCAAGCCCTGCCTGCGTTCTCTCTCCACAAGTGGGTGGACGACGACAATCTCTCACTGCAGGGAACTTCTGTTCCTAACAGGTCATAGAGGGCAATGCATATCCTGTGGTTCCAGCCCCCATGCCTTACCTTGCAGACGGCAAATCTGTTCTCCTTATCATACCACCACCAGACATTGGACCTTGAGCACCCGCTGTCTGGCAGTGGCACTGGCGACCTCTGCCTCAGTGTCCTGCGCGTGGCACCAGTGCCGGCATCTGGTGATTCCTCACCCTCTCTGACACAGGAACACATAAACAACACCTAAGTAATATCATGCATTTATGATGCATGTTATTCCCTGCTCTCCTCTGCCCTCTTCCCTTGCTGCTCAGGATCTTGCATCATTCTTCACCTAAAAGATTGACAAGATCCGCTGGACATTACCTCCCACCCACCACCTCCTCCCGCTCCTGTACCACCCCTCCCCCCTCTCTCATCACATCCTTCCCTCCTGCCTCTTTCGAGGAAATCTCCGCTCTGCTCTCTTCATCCAACCCCTCCACCTGTCCCATTGACCCAATCCCCTCCCGCCTCCTGACCTCTATTGCTCCCACTGTCGCCCCCCCCTTCTACATGTCATCAATCTCTCCCTTTCCACAGGCTCCTTCCCCTCTGCCTTCAAGTATGCGACTGTCTCCCCCATCCTCAAAAAGCCCACCCTGGACCCATCTGACCCCTCTACTTACTGGCCAGTCTCCCTCCTTCCCTTTGCCTCAAAGCTTTTGGAATGTGTCATCTACTCCCGCTGCCTGGAACTCTTCTCTGCCAATTCCTCCCTGGACCCTCTCCAATCAGGCTTCCGCACCGTCCACTCTACTGAAACTGCCCTGGCCAAGATCACCAATGATCTACTTGTTGCTAAATCTAAGCACCTCTACTCCATTCTTGTCCTCCTTGACCTCTCTGCTGCCTTTGACACTGTCGACCACTTGCTTCTATTGGACTCGCTTTACTCTTTGGGCTTCCGTGGCTCTGTCCTTGACTGTTCTCCTCCTACCTCTCTGACTGCTCATTTAAAGTCTCGCTCCACGAGTCAAACTCCTTCTCCCTCCCCCTTTCGGTTGGAGTCCCCATGGCTCTGTCCTTGGCCCTCTCCTCTTCTCTATTTGCACTCGTTGCCAAATGCTGTCGCTTCTCCCTCCATAGCATTGCTAAGATTCACACCTTTCTCTCTGTCTCCTCTGCCAAAACCCTTGTTCATGCCCTTGTCATCTCTTGCCTTGATTACTGTAACCTCCTTCTCACTGGCCTCCCCCACTCTCCCCTTATCTCTATCCAAAACTCTGTTGCCAGGGTCATCCACCTCGCCCGTTGCTTCGGCCAGTAGCAGCCCCTCCTCTCCTCTCTTCACTGGCTCCCCCTTCCTGAACAAATTCTGCACAAGTTCCTAGCCTTCACCTATAAGGCTCTTCACAACCTTGCTCCCCCCCACCTCTGTGCTAATTTCCCTCCATACTCCAGTCTGTGAATGCCACGCCTCCTCTCTCTCCCTCCCACACCTCCCCTGCTCCCCTAACTGCCTTCGTCCCTTCTCCCTTGCTGCCCCCCATGCCTGGAACTCCCTCCCTGCCCACATCCGACTTGCCCCCTCCCTTAGTACCTTCAAATCCCTCCTCAAGACCCACCTATTCTGCTCTTCCCTCCCTGACTCCTCTCTCCCCTCACCTAACTCCTGCTAATACCTACCATCCAGTACAATCTGTTGCCTGAGGTCTGTGTACTCATATCCTCACCTCATGGACCAGCCAGACATCATTCTCGATGTAACCAAGCCAAGCGCGTGCACCTGGGACCTCGCATCTTCGTGACTCTTACACTCCTTGTCTCTCCCTCTGTTCCCCTTCCTTTCTCTCCTCCTCCATCTCTCATATTGTAAGCCCTAGGGTAGGGACCGTGTCTATTCATTTACTTTGTAAAGCGTCAGGTACATTGCTGGCACTATATAAATGCTTAATAATAATAATAATAATAATAATACCACCACCCCCTGCCTTAGTTGGCCGGCCTCCCACCAGACATTCCTTCCCCTCCTCCTGAATTGCACTGCCCCCCACCAGCTGTTCCTGCCCCCCATCTGAGCTGCAGTGACCCCCCGCCCCCTAGTTGGGTTGTAATATGCAAGTTCCCGACCAGACAGGCCCCTGTTGTCCCCTCATCTGAATCCTTCCCCCACCCCGCTGTCCCCTGTTCCTGAGCTGTCTGATGAATTTTACACAATGGTCTGCTGAAGTTTATACAATGAAGCTGAGCAAACCAGTCACGGATCAGCGGAGCCGCTCTGAATGGCTCTGCTAAGTCTATGCAGCTGAGAGGCATTGAAAGCTGGTTCCCTTCCCCAGCCCACCTCAGCTCAGATACACTGACACAGGGAACTGACGGAGGAGATTCAGAATTTCTGAAGCCAGTAAGCCACATAGATGAATTGTGCTGTTTGTGAGACAGGAAGTATAAACGATGATACCACCTCAAACACACATGTGTGACATAAGGATTTCTGGCATTCACTTCAACACAATCTTTTACTGCCCATAACTACTGATTTAAAATACCAATTTTTTTCTCCAAACCACAAGCTATTAGTAAACATTTGGCCTTAATTTTCTAACCCATTCACGTTAAGCTGTAGCACTGAACAAAGGAGAAATCCCCTGCAACAGATTCTAAGTTAAAACCTGGAAGTGCAGTGACTCAAAACTTCCATGTTTAAAGATAGGTGGATTCAATGAGAGCTCTGTATCACCTTAACTAATAGAGGCACAACAAGGCACTATTGTGCCTCTATAATGTACATCCCTCCCAAGGCCCTCCTACCCGGATTGTACGTACTTCTCGGAGGCGGAGGACCTTATCATTTTCTTGTGTGATTTATGCATAGAAGCTGCTGAGTGCTAAACTTTGAAAAGTCAGTTCCCAAAAGTAGCTTCAGTTTATTAAAAAGCTTTGATATAGAGAAAATCTAGTAGGTGTGAAGACAATTTTAACTGAACTATAAGGATTGTAGTTGTAAAAATCACACATATCATATGTTGAACTAAGTGCAGACACATCCCTTAAATCTAGTCCAAACAACTTAATGATTGTTAGATAGCAGATTAGAGAGCAAAACCAGGCATAATGCACTTACAACCAGTGGGGTTGATCCCATGTGAGATTAAATTCTGCTGCATGGATCCCGCTTGTGATTGTGGCCAATGACATGAAACCTATTGAAAACAACTTAATGATTGTCAGTAAAGGCTGTTTTTGTGTATCCATAGAGTTTAAGCTCAGAAGGTTCCCACCAATTAATCTAGTCTAACCCACTATAGATGACAGACCACCAGGTTTCACCCTTCCTCCTCCTGACAAAATATTGTTACTAATAAATTATTGGGATCGAGATCGTCATAAAACACCACTCCAATGTGGTACAAAAACAAAACTTTATTGGAACGGCACACCTTGGTTTTCTATTCTTGGCAGGATTATACTACACACACAGTATTATACAGATAGTCCCCAGATAAAGATATCTTACGTGTCCTGTGACTGGCCATATCCTGGAAGCACGCAGGCTGATTCAGGGAAAAGACTGAGAGAGGGCCCTTTG
>QEPC01013565.1:305210-324743 GCA_003113815.1 Sphenodon punctatus
CTTAAAAGTAAAAAAAAGGTTTACAAACCTGGCAGGAATGGCAGTAGAGCCCACCGCTTCCTCCTCGTCCGAAGAGGAAGCCAGTGCCACCGGTGCCATGGGAGGTGTAGCAGGGGCAGCGGCCTCCAACTGTTCCTCCTCCACCAGCAAATGTGCCCCCAAATGTGACTGTTGGATGTGAACAGCCTTCTTCATTATTATTACAAAAATTTCAAAAAACCCACACACCAACAGTCACCCACAACACACACCAACCACCCAAACACAAAGCACAGCCAAACCCAACACAATCACAGCCAAAACACATGAATCAAGCAGCCACCGAGTCAAATACACACCCACTCGCCTCACAGCTCCACACATATACGAATTTCTAGTTTCCGGCGCGATTTTCGGCTTCCCGCGTGCTCGCGATATTTTTAGGCCGAACGCCTAACGCGATCTCAGCGATCCACCTGAACGTCCAACACCCGAATGGCCAAACCCGAACACACGAACTGAATGCGGCCGAACCGAATGGCCAAACGCGAACTCGGCGATCCACCTGAACGTCCGAACCCGAACACATGAACCGAATGCGGCTGAACCGAACGGCCGAACCCGAACCGCAATCTGTTTGCCCATCCCTAATGTTCTAATGAAGGCACATTGTGCCACACGGATCCTGTGCGGATCCCACTTGGAATTGTGGCCATTGACATGAGCCATACACTACAAGTGAAAAACTCAGTGACTCATGGCAGTAGACATTCAAAGACATGGTATTTAAGCAACTACTCACCCCAATGAAAAGTCTGTTTTGTGACCCTTGGGTGAATTTTTTTGTATGCAGCACTTTCAAATATTTTATTTTAAAATCCTATACTAAAGCATTGAACTTTGATCATCTTCTGTAGTTCATTGTAATTACATTGTTCAGTCTGAAACATTTTGGCATTCCCAGGCTTGCAATAGTAGTTTTATAGTTTTGCTTTTCATAGTGCTGGTTGTGGGGGTGGCAGTTGTTCACAGTATTTAGAGCAAGTAAATTCATCTTTTATTTCCGGTAAAAACTTTAAAAGGGCACCTTACCAGTCATTTGTTGATGACTAAGCCTCACACAGTATAATTTGTGCATTAAACTAGGCACCTTGAGTGCAAAGAAAAAAATATTTCATTTTTGCAGAGAAAGTTAAGATAAAGATCAAAACTCAAAAGCATTTGAAATCTTTTTCAGGATACACTGTCATGTTCTTCATGGCCTACATCACCAGGGCTTAGGTGGGAAAAGAGGTGGTGTGATCTCCGACTAATCCCACTCCTTCATTCCCGCTTTTCACAGTACCTCCCAGGATCAGATTTGTGCAGGTAAGTACAGTTCCCTGACATGATTTCCTTTGGTAAAAATGTCTGTCAAAATAGTATTTTTGTAAGACAATTTTTTTGTTTTGTTTTACGTGAATAGAAACATTTGTTGTCCCTTACCCCGGAAAAAGACAAGCACACATGTTGGGGTTGAATGGCCACACTCTCTATTCTAATTCAGTGAATCCAGTTCTAGGGGTTAACAGCAAAATTTTGTTTTTCGTTATCAGTGTTGTTATTAGTATTGATTTCGGCGATAACGAAGATTTTGTTTTCAGTATAGTTTCCGTTGTGGACTGCCACCAGTGGCAGAAGTTCCAGCACACACCTGTCCCAGATGTCTCAGAAGTTGAACTCCTTCCTCTCTTTTTCATTATAATGCAATAATAAGTGCACAGTGACAATATGAAAAATGTACTAATATGTATGGCTAACCTAAACCTGATAACCTATACTTTATGCAATATATTCCTATCTAAGTATCTATATCAATTAATTTCTATCTGCTATGTATTCTAAGTATCTATCCTATTCCTATCCTATAATGCTAATATATGTAATAAAAAGCCGATTATCTACTAATATCTATATAATATCTAAACTAATCTATCTTTCTATAATATGGACGGGGGAGACAACAGGGAAAGGGGAAAGGAAAAAAACTATGGTATCTATCTATCTGTCTGTCTGTACGAGGGAGACAGACAGAGGAATGGAAAAGGTAAAATAAAGAGTATAAGGAAAGGTAAGGTGTAATACTGAGGGCTGCGGAAGACTTTTAGTGCAAGCAGCACCAGAGTTCTGTAAATGCAACCTGACACAGCAAGAGTTAACACATAACAAGAGTCAAACAGCCTGGCCCTGCAACATAAAGGGTTTCAGTGCCCTCCCCAGAGTCCCCATAATTGGTTCTGGGAGGCAGGAGGCATTGAGCAATCACAAGGTTCCATGCAACTACCTGGGATCTGCTTGTGCTGCTCATTGGCCAGCAATTACATCCATCAGGTCCTTACCCTCCCATCACAGGCCCAGTTCAAGAGTTCAACACTGTTTCTGGCTCTGAGATGTTTACTCCTTCCTCCCCTCTTCACATTTCCCTCCAAAAAACATTGCCAGGCAATAATGAAATCAATAACGACTTTCGTTATTGATTTTGTTATTTATCTTCATTATTGTTATTGCAATAATGATAATAAAACCAAAGAATTTTGTTATCGTTATCAATATAATACAAACGAAGTGCACACTCCTATCCAATTCAGGTTATTAGGGATAAGCCATGCCCAATTCTGGTTCCAGTAACTAACAGCAGTTACAGGTGGCCTGCAGCACATTCAGGTACCGCCCTCACTCTGTGCTCTGCAAATTATGTCAGTCCCTAACCCCTTCCCCCCCAGCCACATAGATAAGTTGGGGCAGGTGTGTTGGATTACCAGTAACACCATGTAACCAACAGCAGTCGCAGGTGGCCTGATGTACACTCATGTACCACTGTCATACTATGCTATAGGTCATTTTAGCCCCCAGCCACCTGGCTGGGTTGCAAAGGCATGTTGTATTAACAGTGACCTTGAAGCAGGTGAGGAGACCATCATCCACCGGGGACCATCCCTGTCCTTGAATACAGAACTCGACCATCCACCCTGGACTGATGGCCTGAACCTCGCCAAGTTTGCTCTTGATTCAGCCATTAAGCCTCATCTCATAGGGAGATGTCTTGATTAAAAACTTAACTATTCTCAATAAATTTTCTAACACTTATCTGGACCCCTGCAAGAGTGCAACAAATATGATAATTTCCACTCGATCCCAGACCTAATATGCTTCAATTAGTAGTCAGTTATCTCCAGAAATGCACTATGAGGAAGACAAAGAATCTGCTTGTCACAGAAGCTAAACAGTGCCAACAGAAAAATTCCTTTCTGACCCTTTGAAACGGGCAACTGGTTATGCCCACAGCCCTGGAAGTAGGGGGGGCAGGCAGATGCTTGTTCTTGCTTGGGCTGCAGCATCGGACTGATGCCAATTTAAAGCCTGGACCGACAAAATGGTGCCTGCAAGTCTCACAATTTGAGACTCTCTCCGCTTGCCTTCGTTGTTACCTCTGGCAAACTACAAATGGACCATTCCCGAAACCTCTGTGGTGGCTCACTCTGTAGGTACCTGCCTCCTTCCTTTAATGGGGGCAAGACAAACCCCTCTGCCTCCCCCCCCAGTGCTTCTTGGGGTAGACGGGGAGCAAAGGAATCGTGGCCCTCTGGGCAGGAGATTATTGGGGAAAAAAAACTTTTAAAAAATGTCAGTATAATAGCTACCAAAATATTTTAAAAGAAATTCTGTTCTGATGCAAGATAAAACATCAACAACTATATTTTTCAGTTTTGGTTTTTTTAAAATTTATTTTTTTCCATTCAAATCATAATTTCTTAGTAGCCCTAGAAATTATATTCAGATGTTTTGCAACTTGGGGGAGGTCGTGAGAGGGTTCAGGGTGCGATGTCACCAATATGCTGATGATACTCAGCTGTATCTCTCTTTTTCAGCTGACCCAGACCCTGCTGTCTCGTTGCTCTCCCAGTGTCTGGAGGCTGTGGCAGAATGGATGCGGCAGAGCAGACTGAAGTTCAACCCCGATAAGACGGAGGTGATGCTGGTGGGGAGAGCTAGGGAGGTGTCGGCCCCCCTGATTGGGGGGGGTTCACCCTCCTATAGCTCAGCAGGTTCAGAGTCTCGGGGTGATATTGGATGCAGATCTCTGTCTGGAGCGACAGGTGGAGGTAGTAGCGAAGGCCGCTTTCCGCCAGTTGTATCTGGTGCGGAGGCTGCGTCTGTACATCTCCGGCCCGGACCTGGCCTCCCTCATCCATGCCTTCGTCACCTTGAGGCCGGACTACTGCAATGCGCTCTCCTTGTTCCTGGTTTGGAGGCTTCAGCTAGTGCAGAATGCGGCGGCCCAGTTCCTGTCGGGGACGGGCCGTCGGGAGCAGGTGTTATACCTGTGCTCCGGACTCTGCCCTGGCTGTCAATAGCGTGGCGAGCCAGTTCAAGGTTTTGGTGTTGATCTATAAGGCCCTTCACGGTCTGGGCCCCTCGTACCTAAGGAACCGCCTCGCCCTCTGCGCCCCAGAGTGGTTCCTTTGGTCTGCCGGGGGTGCCTTCTTGGAGGTCCCCCGTGTTAAGTGGGGGACCACAATGGAGAGGGCATTCTCAGTGGCCGTGCCATGCCTTTGGAAGACCTCTAGGAGGAAGCTCACCTGGCCCCAAGCCTTTTAGCATTCCGATGAATTTGCAAGACCTGGCTGTTCTCCCAGGCCTGCGGGGAGAGGGGGTTAGGGGTTTTTATCTCCCTCCACCCTTATTTATTGTATCAATTGTTTTAGTTTTACCCTAGCCGTGTTTTAATTGTTGTGATTTTATGTTTTTAAAATATTTTATGACTGTATTTTTATATTTTGAAATTGTTAGCTGCCCCGAGCTGTTTTCAGGAGGGGCGAGATATAAATTGATAAAATAAATAAATATAAATAAACTTGCTCTAATTTAAGATGATTCACATAGAATATATGGTATAAACAACAGATTTTTATAGAATAGTAACCATATATCTGATGTAGAAATCAAGCCCTTTACATTTGTAAGATTTTAGCTCATATAAACTTTTAGCTCATATAAAGATTTTTAGCTTTAGATCATATAAACTTTCATGCCAGAAGAGGGTTTTTTTGATAGTTGCTTCTTTGAATCCTCCACTATCATTCATAAGAAAATCTACATTTAATATGGTAGTTTACTGTAGAAAGAAAACAGAATTAGCAGTGTGGGGAAACTGTCTGATGGAAACAAAATGTGCTTATGGTAGGATGTCAAGGAGCGAGAGCACTTGCTGCTGACAGACTCAAAAGCCATTCTATGAGTTTTAAACAGGCTGCTATGTTATTAACACACACATCTGATATTCAGAGCAGACTTTCCAGCACAAGTAACTTCCATGAGATTGGGGAGTTGGAAAAAGTCATGCAAACAGGTCACTACGTTGCTACCCTACATCTCTTTGGAAGAGGCTGTGTTGCTACCCTGAATCTCTTTGCATGTTAACAAACACATTTGTTAAGAATCATCCAGATGTTTGGCCTAGAGTTTTCCCGAGCATGATTGCAGCTACTCCTGGCTGTGACTCTGGAGACTTTCTGAGTCACAGCCCAGGCTAGCCGCTACCATGCCCAGGGAATGACCTGCCTGACCAAGCTATAGCAGCCTATCATGTGTTGTAGCCCCTGTTCCAGGCACAATCCTGAATGGTCCTCATGATGGATGGCCATGGTGGCCATCACTGGCCCCCATGACTGCCTGTCATGGGGGGGAGGCAGGCCACTGGATGCAGTGAAGAGGCACCCCATTGCATGAACATTTGAACATTTGTTCTGCAGCCAGTTCCCTTCCAGGGTGAGAGTGACATCCCAGTCCAGATCAGTTCATGATGGCAGCACTCCACCATCACAGATGTTTTCGCTAGGGATGTGCGAACGCAGTTCAGAAGTTCAGAGTTCGGCACGAACTCGGCTTGTTCGGACGACCGAATAAAACTTCCAAACTGAACGCTCAAACTTCCAAACAGTTAGGAAAAGTTCGGATGAGTCCGGGGGGCAGGAAAAACATGACTTTGGGTGGGAAAAACGTGGCTGGAAGAGGGAGGCAGCTGAGGAGCAGACTTCCTGGCACCAGGAGTGGACACCAGGGGTGGTTTCAGGGCCAAATAATACCACTACCTAAAAAAATTCGATTTCGGTACTGATAGCACTTTCTTGTATGTTCGGCTGAGTTTGGCTGAACCGAACTCTGCTGAACCAAACAGCTGAACCCAAACTCGGGTTTCAAACCGAACGACTGAACATCCGAACGGCGTTCTGTTTGCCCATCCCTAGATTTTGCCCTTTGGGAGATGTTCCCCTGCACAGGAAGTAGCTGCAAGATTCTCAGTGAAGTGAAAATACAGGAGGTCATCATCTTTCCATCCCAACCTTTAAAATGCTCCACTTACACTAAAAATACAGGGAATGGGGGAGGAGATTGGCTTATTGATTGATTTTTTTAAAGAATATCTATCTGGATATCTTTTGTTGACAGCAGAGGAGTAAAAACATTTGATTGGGATGAAAAAAGAGTTTTGTGTCTACAGAAAAAGCCGTTAATCTGTAGATGATGAAGATGAAGTGGCAGCCATTAGTAAAAAAATTGATTTGTTGGTAAACATACTTCTGCAATTAGGAAAATATGAACTTAGTCCTACTAATAAGGAAGGATTTGTGTCTGGCTTCCCTAGTACCCCAATAAGATGAAGACAATTTTTAAATCGTGGGAGTCCGTGTCCGGCAGGGGAGCACTGCTGCATGGGCTGTGCATGGGGGGAGGGAACAGCAGACAGGTGCACACCCACCTCCACACCTGGAGCAACCCACCATTTTTCCAGCTCCTCTGTGTGTGGGTGGTGGGTGGAGATGCGTGGGTCGCGGGAGCATGTGCCCGCACACCTCCACATTCAAATAAGACGTTCCCACACATGGACTCTGGGTGTCCATGCATGGCAGCGTCCTGTTTAAAAACAGCCAAAATCTCTGGTATGCTTTTCCCATGACAAAAAGACAGCCAGAACTTCTCTTCTTTGACACTGATAAAATGTCAATGTTTTACCTCACCTAAAAGAAGAAATAATAAAAGTATGTTTGGATTTAAGATGTCTGTTGTCTAGGCAAGTGAGAAACTCAGAAAATAAAAACTTTCAGCACCCAAAGGAGAAAATGACCTGTTTTTTTCTTTCAGTGAGTTAGTGAACTTTACTCCTGGGTCTCAGTAACCTTACCTTCAGTCATAGATGCAGTGAAAAGTACATCTTTTCAGCCAAAGTCATGCCTGTTTTCCCTTTGAATTCCTTAACTGACTGAAAGGCAGTTTCTTCTTGAAACAAGCTTGAGAGAGAGACTAATAATAATAAGTAGGCTGAAACAATATAGTAGCTTCACATTCCACATAGCCATAGTGTATCCTTAACACCACTAGATTGATTTTGAATGAACTGTTCAAAGTATCTGAAATGCATATGCCTAATTCTGCGCCATTAATTTAGCACTAAAGGATATCAAATGTGGCACTCAGTATCTTCTGTATGCATGGAGATCTCTTTGTTCGGGGACATGAAATCATTTCTAGCTTTTGTGGCTCTGAAGCCACAGAGACCGATGAATCTTTTGAAGGCTGAATGCCAAAAAGACTATTTGCTGAAGAAATGAAGCCCCGAGTGCTTTAGCAGCCACACATTTTCTGTTGCTTTCTGTTGCTTGGCTTTAAACTGCAGTAAATCAGTCTGTAATGCATAATGGCACATTATGTTACTACACAGGATTGTCCTGAAAGTAGATGGTGTCCACTTACATCAATGGTGCTTCAGACCCTTCGATTGTATCTAGTTTGGTTAAACACAGTAGAAGTGTAGTGTGAAAAACCATTAAGTATCTGAATCAATTTTGAATTCTCCAGCCCCTTCATCTATTTAATGTAATGTAATTTATTTATTTTAGAAATTTTTTTATCTTTAAACAAATAAAAAGTCTAAAACCCACTAAAGCCAACAACATTTAAAAAGTATACTGTGACAAGTTCAGTGCTGATCCAGCATGCCTCTGACAGCCTGGCTGACGGTCACCAGTGCTCAAATTGAACAGTGCATAGTCCTAGAAACAGCAAATATAAATGCAGTAAAGTCTTCCACAATGAGGAGCCCCTCATTGGGGAGGCAAGACAAGCTCACTCCCTATGCTCCCAGCCTCCTGGTAGCTCCTTGCCTCTCAGCTTGTCCTCTCTGGCCACATCAGTGCTACGGCAGCCCTTCAGGCAGCAGGGCCTAGACTAGGCTTCCAGCTTCCTTGCCTTGGAGCAAGCCAAGAAACAAGCGTGCAACCTACTTGCCACTCTCTGGTGGTCCAGCTCTCTAGTTAGGCTCGGGGTTTAAGCACTTAGGGCTTCTGGTCACCTGACCCAGCTCAGCCAAACCACATGCCCAGTTAGCCTGAGCAACTCCACCTGGTCTTCAGGAGCGAGGTTATCAAGGTCAGAGGCCTGCTGGAGCAGGTGCAGCTGAGACACTCCACCTCAGGCTGGCTTGCCAAGGGTGTGCGTTTCATTATGATAATGAAAACTTAAAATTGTGATTTTCATTTTTGTTATTATAATTTTGGGTGAGACAAATGGTGTATCAGTTGAAACTCGCCTGGTGTCTTTTTTGGTACAATACCTATGGGGGAAACATGTAAGTTCTCCAGTGAGAGGACTGACCCTCCCTGACCTCTTTTCAGAGCTTGGCCATCACTAATACCTCCATACCCGCTGTGGATTTTAAATTTCTTACCCACGACTGCACCCTCAATCCACTCACCAGTATTCTAAAACCTACCCTGAAACGTTCTGTCACATAGTCCACTGCTTTGTGATCAGGCCAATCATGAAGTGCCCTCGCCATTACTTCATGGTGCACTGGAGTTGGGGCCTTTTTCTGGGTTCCCTCCCACTCCACTTGGGGGGGGGGAGACGGGTCTGCTTCTTTTGGTTGTCAGCCTGCCGGACACGACTGCAATGGGCTGCTGAATGATTTCCGGTACAGTGCGAGCAAACGTGTCGAAAACGACAAGGGGATTGGGTACAACTCCCCAAGCCGTTAAATTCCCAACAGGTGGGAGACTTCGCCACTGCCCAATGCCCCTCAGACCAAAAGGGATCGTTTATGGGTGCCACTCCCCCTTTTATTAATGCATGCCCGCTATCGGCTCAAGGGGCACTGGACGCGCTGTTCATACACTCCAGCCATACGTTCGGCGCGTACCTATTCCATTTCAAACCAGGGGTTATTGCTGCTCACTTCCTAAAGGCCTCATTGTAGCAAAGCAAAGCCTCTGGATGGCTGGTGTCAAAAGCACGCCAGATTATGTCCTGGTACTTGACCAGCTCCACAGCTTGTAGCGGGAAAATTTGCAACATAACTCCCAACCAGATGGAGTATGCCGCTGACCAACTGGACCAATTACAGTCTGCTTTTGGTCTCTTTAACCTCTTACCCTCTTCTTTGGTATTCGGGTCATGTATGGTGTCAGTAAATAGGAGGGAGAATAAATCAACATATTCTCCCCACCATATCTTTTCCCTCGTGGCTTACATAAGGTGAGCGCCCATTGGTGCTGACAGATCTGTGTACCCCCCTGCCAAGGGAGGAGGCTCCGCCACCCCATCCATCACATGGCACCACGGGGAGCAACATCTCCCTGCTGAATTCCAGAATCATGTTGCCTGCAACCCCCCAATTCCCGAGCAGGCAGGAGCATGTACTCCACATCCCATCTCCGGGCATGGGTGATGTACTTGCTGCACAGGCCACGGGACCCAAGCCCCATTCCACCCAGGTCTAGGCAAAGGAGAGGAAAGTACCTCCTGTAACGGGCCGTGGCAGCACCACAGTTGGGGCACCCCCCATCCACCCTGTATCAGGTTAATCTGGTACTCACAGTCGCCTTGCAGTGGTGGGACTGGGACTTGAAGCAGCCTCCCGATTGGTTCTGCCACCTTGTTGTCCCCGAACTACCCTTGCTGGTGCCGTGTTGATTGTGGAGACGTAGATATGCCTTGTACGGCCCTCTCGATGGCCTTCATCTGCTGTACCACCTCATCCATCTGGTCTTTAGGGATGTGCAAATGCGGTTCAGATGTTCAGAGTTCGGCCCGAACTCGGTCTGTTCGGACATCCAAACCGAACGTCCGAACTGAACTCAAAAACGGCCAAAGAGTTCGGTCATGTTTGGGTGAGTTCGGATGAGTTTGGGGTCGGGAAAATGTGACCTTGGGCAGGAAAATTTGACTGGAAGGGGGAGGCAGCTGAGGAGGAGACTTCCTGGCACCAGGGTGAAGAGAAGAGGTTGTCCCAGGACCAAATCATACCGATACCAAAAACAATCTTCGAATTCGGTATCGATAGCGCTATTTTTGGCTGTTCAGTGGAGTTCGGCCAAACCGAACTCCGCCAAACCGAACAGCCGAACTCAAATTCAGTTTTGCTAGACAACACTACTATGCCTCCCGCATTGAGTCCTGTTCTCGGGACCCTCACCGCCTGTTCTCTACCTTTTTACTCCCTCCTCAAGCCTCCCTGTCCTCGCCCTCCTTCTTCCCTTTCTGCTCAGGATCTTGCCTCCTTCTTCACCTCCAAGATAGACAAGATCCGCCTCGACATCGCTTCCCACTCCTCTCTTCCCACTCCCACCCCTCTCCCTCCTCCCCCTCCTTCTCTCATGTCCTCCTTCTCCCCTGCCTCCCTTAAGGAAATCTCCTCTCTGCTCTCCTCCTCCAACCCTTCCACTTGCCCCCTTGATCCCATTCCTTCCCGCCTCCTCACCTCCATTACTCCCACTGTCGCCCCTTCCTTCCTGCACATCATCAACCTCTCCCTCTCTACTGGCTCTTTCCCTTCTGCCTTCAAACATGCCACAGTCTCTCCTATTCTCAAAAAGTCCACTCTTGACCCCTCTGACCCTTCTAGCTATCGTCCTGTCTCACTCCTTCCTTTTGCTTCCAAGCTGCTTGAACGTGTTGTCTACTCCCGCTGCCTTGACTTCCTATCCTCCAACTCCTCCCTTGACCCCCTCCAATCTGGCTTCCGCCCCCTTCATTCTACTGAAACTGCTCTCGCTAAGATCACCAACGATCTTCTGGTGGCTAAATCTAAACGTCTCTATTCCATTCTTGTCCTCCTTGATCTCTCTGCTGCCTTCGATACTGTTGACCACTCACTCTTGCTGGATTCCCTTCACTCCCTTGGCTTTTGTGGCTCTGTCCATAACTGGTTCTCCTCCTACCTCTCTGACCGCTCCTTTAATGTGTCTCTCTCCAACTCCGCCTCCTCCTCCTTCCCCCTCTCAGTTGGTGTTCCTCAAGGCTCTGTTCTTGGCCCTCTCCTCTTCTCGATCTATACCTCATCCTTAGGCAAACTCATTGCCTCCCATGGCTTCCAATACCACCTCTATGCTGATGACACTCAACTCTATCTCTCTACTCCCTCTCTCTCTCCCTCTGTTCAAGCTCGTCTCATCAACTGTCTCTCTGACATCTCTACCTGGATGTCTCAACGTCAACTCAAACTCAACATGGCTAAAACTGAACTCCTTATCTTCCCCCCTCATCCTTCCTCTCCTTCCTCACTGTCAATAACTATTGATGGAGTCACCATCCTGCCTGTCCCCCAAGCCCGTAGCCTAGGCTTCATCTTTGACTCAGCCCTTTCTTTTAAACCCTACATTGACTCTGTTGCTAAATCCTGTCGCTTCTCCCTCCATAACATTGCTAAGATTCGCCCTTTTCTCTCTGTCTCGTCTGCCAAAACTCTTGTTCATGCTCTGGTCATCTCTCGCCTCGATTACTGTAACCTCCTTCTCACTGGCCTTCCCCGGTCTCACCTTTCTCCCCTCATCTCTGTCCAAAACTCTGCTGCCAGGGTCATCTACCTCGCCAGTCGCTTCGACCATGTGCAGCCCCTCCTCTCTTCGCTTCACTGGCTTCCCCTTCCTGAACGAATCCTGCACAAGCTCCTAGTCTTCACCTATAAAGCTCTTCACAACCTTGCTCCCCCCTACCTCTCTGCACTTATCGCCCTCCATACTCCAGCCCGTGCACTTCGCTCCTCCTCTGTCCCTTCTCTCACCCTTCCACGCCTTCCCTGCTCCCCTAAGCGCCTTCGTCCCTTCTCACTTGCTGCCCCCCATGCCTGGAACTCCCTCCCTGTCCACATCCGCCTTGCCCCCTCCCTTCATACCTTCAAATCTCTCCTTAAAACTCACCTCTTTCGCTCTGCTCTGTCTGACTCTTTATCCTGCTGAGCCACTATTCCTATACCTACGATCGGTTTACCCTTATCCTTGCAACATGGACCTGCCTGCTGTCATTCTCATCGTAACCAAGCCAAGTACGTGCACTTGAGACCTCGCATCTTCATGAATGTTAGACCCCTTGTCTCTCCCTCTGTTCCCCTTCCTAAGTCTCTCCCCCAGCTCCTGTCTCTCAGATTGTAAGCCCTAGGGGCAGAGACCGTGTCTGTTTTATTACTTTGTAAAGTGCCAGGTACACTGCTGGCACTATATAAATGTTTGTTAATAATAATAATAATAATAATAATTTTTGAACCAAATGACCAAACATCTGAACCGCGTTCTGTTCGCACATCCCTACTGGTCTTGGAGAGCCAGCTGCAGGTCAACCCTACCTCGTTGATGTGCTGGGCTGTCCTTCCTGAAGCAAACAGATGGAACCCGGCGCCGCCCTCCCCACCAGGGCAGAGGAGGTGCATCTACACCCTCTGTGGCCTCACGCCCCGCAGTTGGGACATTCAGTTACGCCCCGCAGTTGGGACATTCAGTTGATAAGGGGGTATTTCCACAATCTGCATTAGAATCTCCTCACATCCCTCCATGCTCTCTTGTAGTGATTGAAGCACTGCTTCAAATGGGTCCCCTGAAGAGCCTGCTGGGCTATGGCTGCCCTGAGTCGTCCCTCGGGAGACCTTCCCTTTCTTTGCTGGAGACTTGCCTTTGCTCTTCTCTTCACGATCATGAGCAAGTAAAGGGGAAATCGGTGCCTACTCCTTTCCACCTGCTTACCCCTTCTCGCAGGGGCCTCAAATATTGCTTGGGTAGGCCAACATACCTCAACTCTCCTCTGCTAGGGACATCAGGAAGCACCTTGACAGAGACCTTGAGGCCCTAAAAAGCCTGAAGCAGCCAAGGGTGACATATGCGGTGCTGGGTGGCTGCTTGCTTCCCCCCTTCCAGCCCAACAATGGAGAGGGGGCACTTGCCCTTGACACAATGGGGGGGGGGAGATGGTATGGGGGAAGGAGGAATGCTTTCCACAACACTGGAGGAGGGGAGGGGCTACTTGCCATTCTGTATATCTCCCTCACCACCTCCAAGTCTGGATTCAGCTATCTTTGCACCCCAAGTTCCAGGAATGCCACTGACATGAGGAGCGCCACTACCATGCTTCCTTACCTCGCGCGCTGTTGGGTCGACTGACCCACAGCACCGCGAGGCATAAAATGGCTCCCACAGGTCTGGCAATGCAATACCTGCCTTTTTTCACACCCTAACGTCGCACGCTGCATCTGCACTGACCCACTCTACAAGTGGGAAGTGGCCACTTCTCTTCATCTGAGGAGGGGGAGTGAGTGGCAAAATCCTTCCCCCCACCCATTATGGCACCGGCAGCAAGGAGCCAGTGCCTGAGGTGAGGAAAGAGAATTTTGACTAAAACCTGGGAAGATTATGTCCCTCCACTAGTTAACCAATTCTGCAAAAATTCAAAAAGATTGGATAAGGTGTCCTGATGCTATAAGCTATTAACTTGAAAATACATTTCCATCTGTAACATTTTTATATTCCATCCTGTTTACAGGTAATTTGTAACAAATTTGTCAGAGACCTTCCCTGTCATCTCTGCTAAATTACAGGAAAATTTGATAAAGGGACCCAATTTTATAAGAAATTGAAGTTGTCCTCTTGAAGACCATTATTCAAATAAATAGCAGCACATGCAGTGCCAGTCAGAAACAGGCACCTGGCATGGCAGGGGGAGGGAGGCTGCATAGGGGAGGTTGGGGAGCAGACACATTCACTGGCCAATTACTGCATACTACCAGCTTTACAGGACTGTTTGGCAGCTGTGGGGGACTGGATGAGGGCTAATCGACTGCGACTGAATTCTGACAAGACGGAGGTGATGTTAGAGGGTAAGCCGATGGAAGTAACGGCCCCCTCGGTTGGGGGGGAGTTCCCGCCATTGGCTTCCCAGGTGCGGAACTTGGGGGTGCTCCTCGATGCACAACTCCGCCTGGATATCCAGGTGGAGACTGTGGCGAGGAGTGCCTTCCGCCAGTTACATCTGGTGTGGCGGCTTCGGCCGCTGGTTTTGGTTCCGGATCTGGCCACGATCATCCATGCTTTTATCACCTCTCAGTTAGACTACTGTAATGCGCTCTACGTGGGGCTACCTATGGTGACGACTTGGAAACTGCAGCTGGTGCAGAATGCAGCGGCCTGACTCCTGGTGGGTCTGGGTCTCCGGGAGCACATTACACCAGTGCTCCGATCTCTGCACTGGCTGCCAATAGTCTTCGAGGCCCGATTCAAAGTGTTGGTCTTGACCTATGAAGCCCTACACAGTCTGGGCCCTGCCTATTTGCGAGACTGCCTCACTCCCCGGGTTCTGAAATGGTCCCTGCGGTCATCTGGGGGTGCCCTGTTGGAGATCTCCTGGGTTTCCCGGAGGGGGCACACAGGACAGGGCAATCTCAGTGGCCTTTGGAATTCCCTCCTGGGGGGGACCCGGGCCTCCCAGGTTTCCATAGGAATTGTAAGACCTGGCTGTTCCATCAGGTGTTTGGTGAGGGAGAAGGGTGAGGGTGGGGAGTGTTGGGTTGAGGGGGGGGGGGATCTTTTTCTACTCACTTTTATTATTGTTATTATTGTGTAATTTTTTATATATTTTATTGTATTTTATTGATTTTGATTTTTCTCTCCACCCCGGGCTGCCTGGCAGGAGGGGTGGAGCATAATTTTTTTTAAATAAAATAAATAAAATAAATAATTGGTGGTGACTTCAAGGTGAGCATAGGGGATGGCCCTCAGACAGGCATAGAAGGGGCATAACTGGGGTTTTGGGGATAGCATCCCAGAAATCAGGAGACATATTTTACATATCCAGGCTGGCCAATTCGCATCACATCTTGCAGCACTGTGACAGAAGACATCAGAGAATCTCTAGTGGATCTTTCCTAAACAGATGCTCCCAACTTCCAGTAACAAATGAGGGAGAGAAGTTGGGGTGGTCACAGCACAGAATGAGAATATTTGGTTGACATTTCTGCCGGCCAATTGGCATCACAAATAGATCTTATACCACAGTGACACTTAAGAGAATCCTTGGCATAGTCTCATTCTCTGCATATGCTGTGCAGGCATATAAAAGTGGAACCCTTTATCACATCTTTCCACTATTTGTTGGAGATGATTTTGAACGTATGAGATACATTCCTCCTAAATTTCATATACACAGGTTGGACCAGAAAGATGTTATAGTCAGGCATACATTTATAGGTTAATTGCATATACCACCAGAACCCTT
This sequence comes from Sphenodon punctatus, assembly GCA_003113815.1. Classification (NCBI taxonomy): domain Eukaryota; kingdom Metazoa; phylum Chordata; class Lepidosauria; order Sphenodontia; family Sphenodontidae; genus Sphenodon; species Sphenodon punctatus. The sequence goes on from QEPC01013565.1 coordinate 320,760, forward strand.
TATCCAATCCTTCTGAAAGTTGTTATAGATATTAAACATGGGAAGGGTTATAAAATGACAAGATTCATCCACATTAGATGGGAGTCAAAGGAATTACAACCAGTAATGTATATGCAGATTTGTGTAAAATAACATAACTCAACCGCTTATCGAATCTGATTCCTTTACACAATTTGTTTGAAATATGGCACACTTAATGTCTTGCATTGGAAGTACAATCCCCCCATGCCTCATCCAAATATAATGAAAAACAAGGAAAGTACAGCCAAAAATGTGTTTTCCATTGAAAAAAAACCAATGGAAAATGAAAACAAAAATGAAATATTGATATTTTTGAAAATGGAAACGACAGATTTAAATAACGAAAATGAAAAATGGCATGGATCCCTGGTGCACACCTCTACCTGCCACACATGCAGACTGCATTTGCAATATAGAAACAAATTAAGATCCTTTAGATTTCAGTGATGTATTATGTTACATATTATGATGGCTTACTTGTGGTGTTTGATGGATTTCTGACATTTCAACCATTTTATCTGTTATAATTCATTGGGACCCTCCCAATGGATCTTAGGCCACTTTCAGACATCCCCCCCTACCCCCCACACATATTCTGATCGCGGGGGTGGTGGAATACGTAGCCAGAATATGCATGGGGATTGGCCAGTCTGAAAGCCTCTGAAAGCCTCCCCTGTGCAGCTTTGCCGGCAGACATACGCAGGGATGCAGCAAAGCCGCGCAGGGGGGCTTTCAGACCAGCTGATCCCCACACATACTCTGACTGTGCATTCCCCCCCCCCAGCTAGAATATACGTGAGGGGGGATGTCTGAAAGTGGCCTTTGATTTTGTAGTGTAAATACTGTGTTTTTAATGCAGCTTCTGAACATATTTACCTGAACATCACTAATAGTTCTGTACTAAATACTGGTGTTTGGGGGGGAGGGGGAGGCTCTAACTGATGTAGATTTTCAAAACCAAGTGCCTAAAGTTAGGTTTCTGACTCCACATTTAGCAAACTAGCCAAATTCCCAATACAGAGTCTGGAGCCAGATTTGATTCCCTCCCCCCCTCTGTTTTTAAATACATCATTCTTACCTTTTATAGATATGCCATCTGTAAGAGTTAAATATATTCTGGAATGACCTTTTGATTAGATTAATTTTATTTTAAGAAAAGTCAGAGGCTTATAAAATACAAAAATTAATTAGTCCAATGGTTGACCTTCATTGTGTTTTTGTTTTTGTTTTTTTAAAAAGCTTTTCAAGTACAGTGAAGATGGTATGTTCAAACAGATGAAATTGTCTTCTGACCTGATCTGTTATGACATGTCTATAGGCAAAATGCGTTCCAAGTAATTGCTGTGGATGGGGTTTGCAGTGGAATAATTCAGTGTCTCTCTGCTGAAGACTGTATCGACTGGCTACAAGCAGTAGCAGCTAACATTTCCAACCTCACAAAGCACAATGTAAGTATGAATCCAAGTAGTTCAGCAGATTTCCCAGTTATATTTCATCATAGCTGTTGTAAAGGCCTTATAAGTTCAAGCATGGCATTATCTGCACATAAACAATGCTTGAGGCTTCCCCAGAGAAGTCAACTCAAGTCTGTCATCAAATCAGACTTTTTGAAAACTCATTGAAAGGGAAATATTCTGCTTCCAGCTACACACTCCGCTTCATGACTATCAGGATTATTTGCTTGTTAGTGGTACTAGCTGGATTCAGGCAAAAAGATTCAGACTTATGGGTACTCTTCTCTCTCTCTCTCTCTCTCTCTCTTTCTCATGTGCATGTCTGTGTGTGATAAGAGTAAATATTACTCTTTACTTCGATGTTCAAAATTCCAAGTACATCTAACCTATTTTATAAATAAAATGAATTGATCATTTTATTCTATAATACAGCTGAATGTTAATAACTAAGGATTGCTCTGTGTAATGTAGATAGATATAGATGTAGGAATGCTCTATTCCCCCAAAAGGATCGCTGTTTGAGAAATATATTTGGGCATAACCTTGTTATCTGGTTGGGACTTCTGGATGTTTTCATTTTGTAAATATTATAATGTGCTGCAAATGGATTTGTGCTTAAGCTCTTTGAGTGTTGCTTCATGTTGACTAATGTATTATAGGTGTTTCTTCCCAGACAAGTTTGCAGATAGAAATGGTAGGGAATTTAGTAGAGCAGACATCCTTCCATGTAAATTTCTGTGTGATGTTTTTGTTTGTACTCAGTGTGAACATCATCAAATTCCTTTTGGTTAAATACACTGAGGTGAATCATATCAATGAAGAATTCAGTTCACTTGATTTTAATTTCTGCCCCAAAAGATTCCCTTAAATCTGCATTGCGTTCCCAATCCCGCTCCTAAATTTGTTTTCATTTCAAATACTGGAAACACATTGAACGATGTTGTCATTATTGGAAATTTATATTCCTGTTACAAAACTGTGTTCCAGCTGGCAGCAATATGTAAAAGTCAATGCATTATAAAAACGTGACAGACATAAATGCATCCACCATCTGTAAGCTTCCATGCAATACAAGTTGATTTTTATAGCTATTTATTCATCCCTATAATGCTGTCGCTGCATAGAGTTGTCTGTCTCACAGGGATCCTGACAGATGAGGATGCTATTTTTCCTGTTAACAACTTGTTAGATATTTAGAATAGTGCACATTTTCTTATAATAAAGAATGTTTGCACTTCATATAGCCACAGTGATTGATTATGCTGTAACCACATTTGTCTATAGAAGTTTTTACACATTGAAATTAAGTAATATTTTTTTTAAGTGAATAGTTTATATAATTTCATGGTAGTTCCTAAGCATTCCATTTTCTGTTAAATTAATAACAAATATGAACATCGCTTCAGAATAAGAATTGAATGGATAATTAATTTTATTTATTGTGAAGAGACTATACAGCTGAATGTCAATAACTAAGGATTGCACTGTGTAATGCATGCTATTGCTTAGCATACATATATAGAAAGAACACACACTGTCTAAGACCACTTCTAACTGATGGGAATCCTATTTATAATGTAGTCATATTGTTCTTTAAAGGAGTTGCTTGCCAGTAAGAATTAGCTATTTGACAGCATATGCAATAAGTGAACATAAGGACATTTACTGACAGTCATAAAAAAAGAACTGTATTGCTTTGAACAATAATCAGGTGTGATCAGAGGTGCCTGTGATTCATCTCTATGCAAGAAGATGCTTATTGACATACACATACTGTTGCTGTTAACAGTTTGCTTTGCTTGTTTAAGCTAGAACGTTTAACTTAGGTCATAACTGATTATTCTACTTTTACTTGACATGCAGTGTCATGAAGCCAGAAAGGTTATAGGGATTTTTGTGACTGTACAAACAAGTTAAAATATATCTACTCTGGTGATTGGAGTTTGAATTACATCATTATTTGTTCTTGGCACTTGTGTCAATTTATTTATAACTGAAATAACATAGGCTTGTGGGAATGTCGGGATGTATTTGTCATGTTAGTGCAAGGCACAGAAGAGAGGAAATAAGAGTAAAATGAGATGGAAAAGCATCAGTGGAAGGGAACTCCTCTCTCTCACAGAGAGCCCCCCCAACAGGCTATGCCCCCCCTCACAAGGGGGCCCCACCTGTCAACCCTCAGGGCCCCCCTGTGCTCTCACCACAAGGGTTAACCCCGACCTCCCAAACCCACTCCCCCCAACCTCCCACCCCATTCCCTGGAACTCCCCCTCTCACCGGGAGTTCCCTTGAGCCATGCCCCCCAGTCTCTCCAGGGGGCAAGGCCTATCCCCCTTCCACCCCATCCACCCCCTCCCCTACAAACCCTTCCCTCCCCATCCCATTCCCACCTCCTCCCCACCCCCTGAACCCCCAGGGATTCCTCCTCTTACAAAGAATCCCTCCCCAGGACTCCCCCTCTCACACAGAGTCCCCCCCCAACCCTCCCCACGGGCCACCTCCCCTCCTC
>QEPC01013565.1:324843-358164 GCA_003113815.1 Sphenodon punctatus
GCTCCTTCAAATCCCTCCTCAAGACCCACCTTTTCCTTGCTGCCTTTCCCAATGCCTGCTAGTGTTTCCCCTTACTCTTACTGTCTCCCCTCCTCTGCTGACTGCTGCTACCAACCTGATTGTAACCAAACCAAGCATATGCACCTGAGACTTCACATCCACTTGAATGTTTGCTTGTCTTCTCCCCTGTCTCTCCCACTGTCCCCTCTCCCTGTCTCCCCCCCTTTGCCTTTTAGATTGTAAGCCACAGGCAGGGACTGTGTCTAATTCTATGTTCTGTACAGCACCAGGTCACACGACTGGCACTATATAAATGTCTAAAATAATAATAAAATAAATATAATAATTATATCTGAATGGAATGTAGGATGGGGCACAACAGGCTTTGCTGGAGAGCAGTCATAGTTGCAGTGTGATGTGGGTGATGAGTGGGAAGGAGTGAGTTATTCCTTCACACCTTGTACTAGGTAAAGACAGATGTGACCATGGACTGGTTTGGCCTGCTGTGGCATGTTTGTGTACAGACCCTGCCTGCACATGTGTACAGACATTGCCAGATATTCGACCCAGGGTATCTCGGGTTGTGCTGGCAGCTAGCCTGGGCTTTGATCCCAGAAACCTTTGTAATCACAGACTGGGCTAGGGTCCGCTCCAGTCAGGCCAAAGCTGGCTGCCAGTCCCAGAGCTACATGTGTATTCTGACCCAGGCTGGATCCACCATGACAGCTAGCCACCACTGGCTAGCAGGTGAGTTGCTGGGAACAGCATGGGGGTGGGGACAGCTCGGCGTACATTCCCCCTTTCTCCTGACCCCTGGGCTCTGTGGCTGTCGGTATGGCCAGGCGCCTATTTGTTTTGCTCTTTGGCCCAGTGCACACCCTGTCTGCCCAGGCTGCTGCACCCTGGGCTCACCCAGGACAGGCTTGTGCATTCAGCCATAGTATCTCACAAGAATTTCACACAGCAGGGGCTGTCTTCCCCAAACACCGTTGTGCATACTTCTTATTCTACAGTCAGAATAGTCACACTGTAAAACAGCAGCATCTAACACTGTCCTGAAGCTGGGCGCTAGTGGCTACTTTTTGCTATTATTTCTGATCCATCAATATTATTTTTGCTTGTTGGAATGTCAGCACAGCTTGAATGTAATCTAATTTGTATGCATCTCCTCCTTATCGTCATTCTTCCTCAGTTTTTTATCTACCACTAGCTTTCATCTCCAATGTTTTCATTGGCCCATTTCACACAAGACACCCCCTCCCTTCATGCCCAAATGTGGGAATGGGTGGGGGGCTTCCGTGTGACCACCACAGTGTTTGGGTGGGGTGCATGCGTGTGTGCTCCCATGCTCCACCCATCTCCCATGCATGGAGCCATCAGCCAAAATGGCGATGGCTCCATGAATGAGATTGGTGGAGATGGGTGTCTGTGTAACGGCTGCACACACCCATCCATCCCTGCACTGTGGCCTGTTTGAAAAGGGCCATTGGCAATCTGTCTGAGCCCATTCTATAGACATTCAATGGTCTTCCCAGTGCAATCTCGCTCTTGACAGTTTTTCTTCCTGTGATGTCACTCCATTTCATTCTCTCAGATGCTTCATGGGCTCTATCCATTTGCCTGTTTCCTGCCCGCTGCCTAGTGCTGCAGGGCAGTTGTGGGCCAGCATCTGGCAGCGGGGTAACAGATGAGCAGGTAAGTCCCAGGCCAACATGGGCAACCATCTCGTCTGTTTTTACCAAAAGTCATTGTCCTTTAGTCTCTTTCTTCCATCTCCACTTGTAGTGGAATTTGATATCCCACAGGTTGTCTACTCCTATATCCATGCCTATATAAGCTTACTTGCATTCTACTCCCTCTCAGAAGATTGAGAACTCAGTGATAGATACAACTGCATTGTCATCAAGACTGTGAATTTTTTGTTTGTCTTTTTAAAAAAAATCTTTGTTTTCTTGAGACACTCTGACCAGGCTAAAAATACTCATATGTGTAAAATGGTCAAAATTATTAGTAAGCGCTCCTTATTCCTCCACTCTTTATAAGGCCAGTTACTAAGAATATGACACATGCAAAAATATCAGATTCTGTGTGAATGGTAAATATTCCTGTGGGTTGCCTCCCACTGATTAGCCAGCTGATTCATGTTTATGTGCATTCTGTGCAGTTCTCTACACATCTACATTTGTTTTCTCCTGGATGTGCCTTACTGATGGCAGAATGAGTTGTGTTTTAATTTATATGCTTCTGGGGTGTAATTTTTACCAGACTATTCCAGATGTACATTTTGTGCAGCCAGACAGCAAAGCCATGACATGGGAAGACAATAATGCTACAGTATGTTTTATGAGGACTAAGCTGAATTATAGTAGACTAGGAAAGTTTTTGCTCAGGGTTCAGACAAAACCAGTCTCAGTAAATGCAACTTGAACAGCTTTTGTGCCTATAACAAATCAACAAAGTCTAGTATTCCATAGGGTGCTTATTTAGTTATCTTACGGAATTACTGGACTTTTTTTCTGTTATAACGGAAGAACACTAATGATGTCACACTCTGTGTTCAGCAAGAATGGTGATGTTTAGAGAAGCTTGCACTACTATTACTATTATTTGCTATTACTATTACTATTGCAGTAATAGTAACAGCAAAGGTTTAATCTCCTGGATAGTAATAGCAAAAGTTTAATCACCTGGATAAAATGAGAAGAAGAGGAAAGAGAAAATGGAATCAGTAAAGTGGGTGAATCTTAATGATAGGGAGAATCGGAAAGATGGGGATGGGAGATATGAAAAAACAAGAATGGAGTTTGTTAAAGAATCAGGAATAAGGGGAGAGGAAGCGTAACATACAGACTGCAGTGGTGGACGTTTAGCAGAGCAGGGTCATCCTTACCACAGGGCAGCCCTATTTTGCACTGCAGTGGCCCCTATTTTCACTAAGGCAGAGTGTGGGGGCCCCACTCCCTCCGAGAAGGGCCCCAAGCAGGTACGAGTGCTGTGTATGACTACTAGTGCTATAGAAATGCTAATTATTATTATTAGTAGATAGAACTGAAGTGATAGCATTGCTTTCCGTTTTGCTGTTTGCTGTCGATGTTCCAGAATTCTTGCCGCTGATCCAATGGCATTTGCCATCAGTTTGCAACAATTTTTGAAATTTTGTGACAGTTTCTGATATTTTGTGACATTTCCAGCAATTTGCACTACTTTAGTGACATTTCCTACATTTAACAGTTACAGCACTTACAGTATTTTTGCGACATTTCTGACAAGTTGCGTCCATTTCCAATATTTTGTGACATTTTTGACAATTTTGGCACTTTAGCAACATTACCGACATTTAATGTTTATGACCTTACAGTACTTTTGTGATATTTTGAACATTTTGCAACAGTTTCTGGCTTTTGCAGCAGTTTCCCCTTTGCTTTCCGGTATCTCTCTCAGTATATAAAACTGTTAAGCTTCTTTGTGGCCCTTCTGTTAGGCTTCTATGTAGCCCCTAGAGCTTGTACCTAACCTCCCTGTGCTGCCTCATGATTTTGTAAAGCTCTGGAGAGGGAGCAGGAGGTCTCTGTGACATGGGGAGCAGGAGGTCTCCATGACATAGACACACTAGCTTACTCTGAGAGAGGAAGGAAGAAAAGGGTGTGTGTGTGTAATATAGCAAGACACCTTTTATGCTGCCACAGAAGGATTGCACAATTCAAGATTACCTGTACTTACTGACACTTGGCAGCACATTCTGACACATTGCAACACTTTCCAGGACTTTATGAAGCATTCCAAAACTTTGCGACACTTTCTGACAGTTTCTCTGCTGGTGATAAAATGGTGACATGCAATGGTGGCAAGCAGCAGCAAACATCAGAGCAAGTATCAAAATTGCTCAGGATGCCATGTCAGGAAAACGGAAACTAATGGGCAGTTTCCGACAGAATTACCAAAAAGGATGACATTTTGTTTTAGGCCTACCTCTAGGGTCCTGAAGAAGTTCATGGTGGGAGGGTGGGGACACCAGAGGTCACACATTTGTATCTTTTCCCAGAGCCCCACACATTCTAAGGCTGGCCCTGGAAGAAGGGATAGGGAGGATAGACTCTGGGAAGAATTCTATATGAGACAAATTGCATTTGCATAGGCGTTCAGCTAATGGCATTCCATGATATCTACCCTTAGTAACAGCTGAGGGAAAATAGTTCACTCTAGTGAGGAAAAACAGCCTCCTCTTTAAGGGTGAAAACCACAATCCAGGTATGACCACGGATGATCACCTTCACTAAACAACAGACTAAAGGGGTGCAAAACCCTACATTCACCCAATATTGCCCTCCTCTCTTGACAGCAGATATCTAACAGCCTCTGGGTCACCAATTTCTTGGCGGGCTTGTACCCTAAGGGTACAAGAACCTAGCTGGTTTAGTTTCTGAACCACTATTGTGACCCAACTACTGACCACCCCATCAGAAATCACCAACTGTGACAAGGGTGAAAAACAACCTCAGCCAAAAATTCAAGGCTCCCTTCCAGATCCTCTCTTGAAGCGGAATCAAACCATATTCCACATATAAAACCGTTATACTAATCCCAGGTGGGGCAGAAAGTAGGGCACGCAGAAACCCAGCCTGAATACTTTCCAAGTTCTTAAATTTATCCAGGACCCAAAGGTGGACACCATGCAATAACTGGGGCACGCATTTATGTGCAAATACTTTGATTGCAAGTGTTATCAACTTCCCTCCCCGGGACCGGAAAAAGGCAAGAAAGACTTTATTTAATTTCTTGGCCCTATCAACAGCAACCAGAGACTGCATGGTCCATCCCCTGAGGCTTGGAAGAGGAGACCCAGATATTTATAAGCCCTGACTTGTTCTACTTCCTCATCCTCAATAAACCACCTGTGTCTTACTTTTTTATGTGAAAAAACCCACAACTTTGGTCTTTGAGTAATTGATCTCAACAGAATTGACATGACAATAGTTCCCAAACCTCCCCATGGATCATCTCAATCCAATCTGTGTACAAGAGAGAATCACAGTGTCATCCGCATATAGCAAACAAGAATATGGGAATCGCTAACCTTGGGGGGATGACACACCTCAGCTGGAAATTCCCTAGTCAAGTCATTCAGATACAAATTTAAAAGGGTGGGGGCCAAAATACACCCCTGTTTGACCCGCCTCCCTGTTTTAATTCTGCTAAACGGATTTAGGGACTACCATTGTAGAAATATATTTATTCAGGACCCCTGTAGATTAATTTGGGGATCCCTTTTGTTCTGGTTTTAGTTATTGTGAATGACAATTTTTATTTTTTATCTTTTATATTCAGAATTTTTTGGATGTATTCTGATGTTAATATACTTTGTATTTCATTTTTGCAATTGCCATTCAGCTACACAATAAATTACTATAGAGAGAGAGAGAGAGTCTGGGAACTGGGGAATAGGAAAGGATAGTCTATGTGACATTGTTAATCTATGAACCTGAGGAAGCCAGCTTATATTTCTCAAATTTTCTGGGATACCTTAATGTCTGAATTCCACTTACTCTATTGCAGCAAGGATAGACGTTTTACTGAACCAGTGGTTGGTATGTGGAGAAGATATCCTCTTCTATTTTTGCAGGGTTGTTCCTTCAGCAATAGAGATTCCAGATTAAGCTAGAATTTCTGTGACCCAGGATTTTATTTTTGAATAAAAAGCTTTAATGAGATGTTTGGTGTAGAATTATATAAAACTGATTTTAAAAACCCTATTAATTGTATGGGTAGAATTCTCTTAACTGTATATATTCCAGTGTTCCAGCCTGAGGGTCACCTCCATATCGATACCCCATTAGGGATGTCCGAACGCGGTTTGGAAGTTTGGAGTTCAGATCGAACTCGACCAGTTCGGTCGACCAAACCAAATTTCCAGACCGAACTCGATTTTCGAACCGAACCGAATATCCGAACTCGGTTCTGTTCACCCATCCCTAAAAGATAATATTCCATTTAGTTCAATGGGGTTTGAATTTCCGAACTTTGTTCGGAGGTTTGGAGTTCGGACTGAACTCGAATAGTTCAGTCGACCGAACTGAACTTCCGAACCGAATTTACGAACTGAACCGAACCGAATTTACGAACTCGGTTCTGTTCGCCCATCCCAATATCCCATGCTCTGTTCATCCAGTCCAAATCTTGCTTGGATTTATGCATGAGATGACTGTAAGGCATTCTGGCAGGTCTAGGAAAAGAACTCAGTCTTTGTCAGCTTGCTAGTATCTCTGGTGTCTCAGGAGCATCAAAGGCAAAAACACCTACCAGTAGAAATTTCAGTTTAAAAAATTGCCAGACAGCAGAGTTTAGCAGGTGCAACTCAAACTGCAGTGTGTGTTTTGAAAGGTTTCTATATACCATTTCCTAGAAATTAAATACGTATAGTATTCCCCTGTTAGTCCATTCTTTCCATATCATTGGTTTGCTTCTTAGTTGGTCTCCCTAGAGAGTTTCTTCAGCATGGAAATTGGGGGTGGGGAGGTATATGGTTTGTCCCACTTGGTTTGATGTAGCTTGTTGAGCAGATAGTATTGTAGAAGTTCCTTTCTATCTTACCCTATCAGAGAGAGAGAGAGAAAAGGAGAGAATGCTGAGTCCAATATACTCTGTGTCAAGATGGAGCAAATTAACTCTTCTGTTAAAACCCAGTTGTTTTGTGGCTAGCTGAAGCCACAGTTTGGCTTGACTCAAGAGGAAGGAAGCTCTTCTAAATATGAGAGTAGAGAACTCTTTCTTACTTTACTTTATTGTTTCCAGCACAAGGCTATACCAATTGACATACATAACATAGAGAAATAATCAAATACATACATACTTACATAAAACCGTGGGGATTAGGAAAATCATCCGATTGATATATAATATAAACAAAATAAAATAAATGAAACCAATGAACTATAAAAATAACTCCTAGGGGTAAAATAACAAAGAAGCCGCAGGCTTTTAACAAAATTAACCAATAATCAGATTCCCTTGAGCTTTGCACCTCTCTATTAAAATAAGGAAGCAGACAATTGCTTTTGATATCTCTAGATCCTTTGCTTCAACCAACATAATCATTTTATCACTTTCTGCAAGGTGAACATTAGTAAATAGAGGATCAATCCAGGCCTGCCTTAAATCCTCAAAGATAGGGCACCAAAAAATCAAATGGTCAAGCGTGTCAATTTCACATAAGGTACGGGCACAGTTCCTATCATCGTAGTGTTAACAGGAGACCCCCCTCTCCCACTCATGACTATTGAAGGGTGGGTACCCCAATATCCACTGTTCCTTAAACTTGGGGGGGAATTAGCTTAATGACTTAAACCGGGGTCTCCACGTGTTCAAAAGGATCAAGCTGAGGACAGTACGCACTACAGGAAGTTTATGTACCCTCCCCAAATAGAAAGAGAGAGTGAGAGAGACAGGTGTCCAACAACAACAAGTTTATTGCTCTACAAAACAGAAACACAGCCCCGGTCTGGCTGGTAGGATTTAAAAGGGGAAAACACAAGCGGCTTGCGGGGAGTATGGTAGGAGAAGGGGAGGTGGTCCAGTGTCGGCTTAGCGATGGGGAGCAAGAGAACGCAAACGAAGAAGAGAGAGAGAGAGAGAAAGAGAGAGGGGGCCTCCCCAGTTGTCTGGAAAAGTCTGGACCTGTGGTTACCTTTCCTTGCCTGTTGAGATGGGACAGGTGGCCCATGGATCCAGCGGAGTTCAGGGGATGGAGGAAGGAGAAGGGGCAGACCAAAGTCTGGGAGATCTCTCAGCTCAGACATGCACAGAGTGACCTGCACATATCTGGGTCTCAAGATTTCTCAAAGGTTGATGGGAAAACCAGGGGCAGTTAAAGGGTGCTGGACAAAGGAGTTTGGGAGGCTGCGAAGGGTTGTTTGTGGTGTTCAATGGGCTAATGAGGGGAAGAACCAAAACTTTTGCTTCCATGACAAAAAGGGCTATACCAGATGCACCAGATACCTTTTACACAGCAGGTAAGGGTAAACAAAAAGTGAAGGGAGGGAAGGAAGGGCTTAATGACAGGCTTCAGGATACAATGAATGTGTGACGGGTTTCTTTTGGGGAATGCGGAGATAGGATGTTGCTGCTCTGGGTCATGGCTACCAATCCTTTGTTACAACAGGGTGAGCCCCCTCTCTTTAATGACTCCATTCTTTACTCTGAGGGCTCTCCCATCTTGTCTCTTTCTCAACCTTAGGCTGGTATTTTTCCACGAGTGGTCCCTTTTGACTATGAGTTAGGGTGGTTGGGCCCGATCCTTATTTTCCATGCCCCCCTCTTGCATCCAGTGTGGGGGGGACTATCTTTTCCCCAAGACTCCTTGCCCTTGGTTACTCCTGTGGGCTTTGCTGATCCCCGGTCCAAGACAGTTGACTATCACAAAGGTGGTGGGGTACATCCGTTCTGGGGGAGACCAGGGTTCTGGACTAACAGTAGGGGATCTGATGTCTCCTCCCTACTACTGCATACATCTCAAACAGATTAAATTGTAAAAGAGTCACCAAAGCGCAGGATTTCTTCACCTGTGAACACAGAGGGGCTATCTTACATTTCTGAGTCAGCCTAATTTCTTGGTTTAATGCCCACTCCTGTAGTCTCCGTCCAATTTCTTCTTTTTCTACATGACGGATATTATCCTCAAGGGGTAGGGCAAGGGTTAGAAGTAGGTCTTTTAGTGCTCTCCACCATCTAAACTGGATAGCCCCCTGGTGTAGCATTTGCTCATTGAGACATTGGAATACCAAGGAATCTGGGTCCCTGTGACATAATTTATTTATTTATTTATTTATTTGTGCCAAAAGAGGAGGGCTCTCAATTTGGTGTGGACTTCCACAGACAGGAAGCCTGTTTCTAGGCGTAGCATATGGAGCGGTGTTGATCTTGGGGCCCTCAAAATAGTACGGAGGAAATAATTGAGGGGCAACTCCAATTTGTTCATGTAGCTATAGAAAATTACTTCTGCTCTATAAAGAAGTTGGGGGGAGAACTTTGGTCAAAAAGATGTTTATAACTTGGTTGACCGGAGCCGAAGGAGAGGCTTGGAAGAACTTTAACATCCCTGCTCTTGACTGTTTAACGTTTGCAATCCAGTTTTCTCTGTTTGCCTGCCAAGCCCGTGAGGCCAAAAAAGGCCTCAGTACATCTGTCTAGCAGTCTGCACTACTTCCTGATGCCCCAAGGTCCATCGATATTTGGTACGGAGAGCGCCAAATGAAATAATTTTAGATTTAAGGATGTTAATCTGTAAGTAATTGTGCTGACAGAAGAGATTCAAAGAATCAAGACATTGTTGAAGGCCCTTGTTTGGATTGTGACAGGATAATAATGTCATCAGTGAAAAGTAAAATGGAAATTGGCCTGTTCATAATCTTGGGGGTAGGGGGGCTGGTATGGTGAGCCTCAATCAATTGGACAGCATCATTAATTAAAAGGTTGAATAGTAAAGGGGCCAATAGGCATCCCTGCCTGACTCCCCGATTCAACGAGAATTGACTAGTCATCGTGCCCTCCCCCTGAGTGGAGAACTCAGGTTTCCCACTTAAGACACTGGTGGTTGAACTTTTTCAAAATCATTCTAGGAATATTCCCTTGACCCCATGAAATTATTTCAATTTTTTTTTTCAGTTTCTTGAAATAAAGTTACAAATTTTCTTAAGTTATTATGATGTACTCTAATCACAGTGACAGTGCAAGATGACATATCACAGAACAGGTTTGGTAACTGAGGTTGTGCTTGATTTAGTCAGTGGAGCTGTTCAGACAGTTAATCAAAACCTCACTTTTACTTAAGCTTGTAGTGAATTTCTGTGTGTTTTTTTAATGCATCCCAAATATTTAAACATTTTTCCAGAACATGTCCATTTTTATTATGAATCTTTTAAAATAAAAATTCAGCCGTACTGTTACTGATTAGTCTCACAGCTATTACAGTGCAATCAGTGTCTCTTGATGTAAAATATTATAATTTTTGCTCTAATAAATTATTATAGCCTAAACTGCAAGCAACTTGAGAGCAAAACATCCCTATAGAGGATAAACTGAAAATTCTATTATTTTTATTAAATACTTCTCCGAGCATGAGAACCATAATTCACCTCTAAAATGTTGTAGACATAAAAATAAAGTGATTACCAAACCAGCATCATTACCTTGATGCAGCAGGAATACCTTCTCTGTTTGGTCAGAGGTGTTTCACTCATGCTGACTGAAAGCAAAGGACAAGGAAGTAGCTGTTTCCTCAAGTGTGTACAAAGTATAGGTAAACAAATTATAAATAATGTCAGAAATGCACTATGAAAGGAAAATACCAAAATTGCCTTTTTAGAGCCTCTGCTCTCCCCTCCCTCCGGGACTTATTTTTGTATTAAATGGGGAAAGGAGAGTAAACAGAAAGGGGCAAAGACCATAATAACAGCCTCGTCAGGAAAGACGACAGGCAGCTGGGACTTTGAAGTATAGGAGAAAGTTGCAGGGGGGAAAAGGATAAATTTAAATTGCCCTTCTCCACCAAAATGCCAAGCTTCCCAACAGTATTCTACTGTACTCCCCCCTTCTATCTTACTCACTAACATGTCTGCCCTATTTTCTCGCCTTTTCTTTCCCTCCTCTCCTTCTCTTCCTGTCCATCTTTTTCTTCCTCTACTTTTCTCCTCCCAGCTTCTTCCTCCCCCCAACCGATCACCACTCTCTAACCTCCCCCATACATCCTTTGCTCCCTTGGCTGCTTTCTCTCATTGCTCCCCTTCCACTCCTGTCTCTAGCCTTCCTCGATGCTCCCCTTCTCCCAATCTTATCCCTATTCCTTGCCTCCCCCCTCATCAACTACCATTTTTCTGCTCCCTCTGGAACTGTCGCTCATCTATCAGTAAAGCTCCCTATATCCATGATCTTTTCCTCTCTCGCTCCCTCCAGCTCCTTGCCCTTACTGAAACTTGGATCACTCCCTCGGACTCTGTCACGCCTGCTACCCTCTCCTGTGGGGGTCTCTCCTTCTCTCACCAACCCCGCCCTGAAGGACGGGGTGGTGGGGTGGGCCTCCTTCTTGCTAAATCCTGTCAGTTCCAACCAATTTCTCCTCCCCCCTCTCTCTCCTTCCATACCTTTGAGGCTCACTCCGTGCGCCTCTACTCCCCCCTCCATCTACGTGTTGCTGTCATCTACCGTCCCCCTGGTCCTCTCTCTTCCTTTCTTTCTGACTTTGAGTCCTGGCTCACTTTCTTCCTCTCTGTTGATATCCCCACTCTCATCCTTGGTGACTTCAACATTCATGTTGATGACCCATCTCAGCCCTCAGTCTCTCGCTTCCTCTCCCTAGCCTCCTCCTTCAACCTCCACCTTTGGACCAACTCCCCCACCCATACTAATGGCCATTCTCTTGATCTTGTCCTCTCTAGAAACTGCTCTGTCGCTGATCTCTCCTTCGATCCTCATCCTATATCAGACCACTTCCTTGCCTCTTTCAACATTTCCCACTGTCCCCCCTCCTCTTCCCCTTCTCTACGCCCCTTCCGTGACCTTCAAGCTATTGATCCCCTGGACTTTGCCTCCTCTCTCTCTCCCCTTCTTCCTACAGTCTTCTCTTCCTCCTCCCCTGACTCCGCTGTCTCTGCTCTCAACGCCTCTCTCTCCTCCACACTTGACTCCCATGCCCCTCTCTCTTCCCGCCCTGCCTTCTCCCACAACCCCCGTCCTTGGCTCACCCCTAGTATCCGCCACCTCCGTTCTTGCACTCGTGCTGCTGAACGACTCTGGCGCAAATCCCATTCTCACGCTGACTTCCTTCACTTCAAATTCTGTCTCTCCACCCTTACTTCTGCTATCTCCCTTGCTAGACAACACTACTATGCCTCCCGCATTGAGTCCTGTTCTCGGGACCCTCGCCGCCTGTTCTCTACCTTTGACTCCCTCCTCAAGCCTCCCTGTCCTCCCCCTCCTTCTTCCCTTTCTGCTCAGGATCTTGCCTCCTTCTTCACCTCCAAGATAGACAAGATCCGCCTCGACATCGCTTCCCACTCCTCTCTTCCCACTCCCACCCCTCTCCCTCCTCCCCCTCCTTCTCTCATGTCCTCCTTCTCCCCTGCCTCCCTTAAGGAAATCTCCTCTCTGCTCTCCTCCTCCAACCCTTCCACTTGCCCCCTTGATCCCATTCCTTCCCGCCTCCTCACCTCCATTACTCCCACTGTCGCCCCTTCCTTCCTGCACATCATCAACCTCTCCCTCTCTACTGGCTCTTTCCCTTCTGCCTTCAAACATGCCACAGTCTCTCCTATTCTCAAAAAGTCCACTCTTGACCCCTCTGACCCTTCTAGCTATCGTCCTGTCTCACTCCTTCCTTTTGCTTCCAAGCTGCTTGAACGTGTTGTCTACTCCCGCTGCCTTGACTTCCTATCCTCCAACTCCTCCCTTGACCCCCTCCAATCTGGCTTCCGCCCCCTTCATTCTACTGAAACTGCTCTCGCTAAGATCACCAACGATCTTCTGGTGGCTAAATCTAAACGTCTCTATTCCATTCTTGTCCTCCTTGATCTCTCTGCTGCCTTCGATACTGTTGACCACTCACTCTTGCTGGATTCCCTTCACTCCCTTGGCTTTTGTGGCTCTGTCCATAACTGGTTCTCCTCCTACCTCTCTGACCGCTCCTTTAATGTGTCTCTCTCCAACTCCGCCTCCTCCTCCTTCCCCCTCTCAGTTGGTGTTCCTCAAGGCTCTGTTCTTGGCCCTCTCCTCTTCTCGATCTATACCTCATCCTTAGGCAAACTCATTGCCTCCCATGGCTTCCAATACCACCTCTATGCTGATGACACTCAACTCTATCTCTCTACTCCCTCTCTCTCTCCCTCTGTTCAAGCTCGTCTCATCAACTGTCTCTCTGACATCTCTACCTGGATGTCTCAACGTCAACTCAAACTCAACATGGCTAAAACTGAACTCCTTATCTTCCCCCCTCATCCTTCCTCTCCTTCCTCACTGTCAATAACTATTGATGGAGTCACCATCCTGCCTGTCCCCCAAGCCCGTAGCCTAGGCTTCATCTTTGACTCAGCCCTTTCTTTTAAACCCTACATTGACTCTGTTGCTAAATCCTGTCGCTTCTCCCTCCATAACATTGCTAAGATTCGCCCTTTTCTCTCTGTCTCGTCTGCCAAAACTCTTGTTCATGCTCTGGTCATCTCTCGCCTCGATTACTGTAACCTCCTTCTCACTGGCCTTCCCCGGTCTCACCTTTCTCCCCTCATCTCTGTCCAAAACTCTGCTGCCAGGGTCATCTACCTCGCCAGTCGCTTCGACCATGTGCAGCCCCTCCTCTCTTCGCTTCACTGGCTTCCCCTTCCTGAACGAATCCTGCACAAGCTCCTAGTCTTCACCTATAAAGCTCTTCACAACCTTGCTCCCCCCTACCTCTCTGCACTTATCGCCCTCCATACTCCAGCCCGTGCACTTCGCTCCTCCTCTGTCCCTTCTCTCACCCTTCCACGCCTTCCCTGCTCCCCTAAGCGCCTTCGTCCCTTCTCACTTGCTGCCCCCCATGCCTGGAACTCCCTCCCTGTCCACATCCGCCTTGCCCCCTCCCTTCATACCTTCAAATCTCTCCTTAAAACTCACCTCTTTCGCTCTGCTCTGTCTGACTCTTTATCCTGCTGAGCCACTATTCCTATACCTACGATCGGTTTACCCTTATCCTTGCAACATGGACCTGCCTGCTGTCATTCTCATCGTAACCAAGCCAAGTACGTGCACTTGAGACCTCGCATCTTCATGAATGTTAGACCCCTTGTCTCTCCCTCTGTTCCCCTTCCTAAGTCTCTCCCCCAGCTCCTGTCTCTCAGATTGTAAGCCCTAGGGGCAGGGACCCTGTCTATTTTATTACTTTGTAAAGTGCCAGGTACACTGCTGGCGCTATATAAATGTTTGTTAATAATAATAATAATAATAATAATAATATTGGAACTTCTCACACATTAGCCCAGTTGCTGTCATAGTGGGAGCTTGATATTCCAAATTTCATTTGTTAACATTGAAGGAATGTTGAAAGTGGCTGCGTTCTGATACACAAACTGCTTTTGAAAAGACACTTGGGCTACTGAGGACTGAGAGAAGAGGGCTCATCATCTGAAAGTGCTCTGGAAAAAAAGGTACCCTCAGACATACACTTTATAGGCAAGAAAAATGAACACAGAGAGTTGAAATTACTTTCTTACTGCCTTTTAAATCTTGTTCTAATTGGGGCCAGAGAGCAGTATGAGGACATGGCACCACCAGTTCTGCCACTGCCTGATCCAGAACCTGGCAAGCAAAGCTTGCTACCATCCATCCTGTCCTGATGTCCCTATGTTTGTGTAAGGAAGACAGAAGGGCAGCTCTGCTCCATACAGGACAGGCTCAAAATAAGAGTACCAAATGTGGTGTCAGCACTGCTTGGGGTCTGTGCACCCAAAAGAACCAAATTCATCCATTCAGTATCACATAAATAGTGGTGGCTCTGGTTACTTTCAGTAACATGATGGGTAAGATCTTCAACCGATATATAGCAGGCGTCAGCTACCTCTTCCAGTTTTGTGTCATCTGCACACGTATAAGTACTCCCTCCACTCATTCATTCATGTCATTAATAAAGATATTGAATAGTACAATCCAAGCCCAAGGCAGAGGCCTGTGGACCACCACTCAATACATTCCTCCAGTTTGATGATTAGCCATTGATGATAATCACTCTTTGAGTACATTTTTTCAACCTTCTGTGAATCAACCCTGTGATGTCACTCAGCCCACACTTGGTAAGCTTGTCACTGAGGATTTCATATTTTGTAAGCCACCCTGAACCTTTTTGAGGGAAAGGCTGGATAAAAATTAAAATAAATAAATAAATAAATAAAAATATATGAAAGTATATGAAAGTGATAGTGGTGCAGCAGCAGCAGCCCAACTCAGCCTATGGAAGAAAACCAAGCCGGACACGGTCTGTGTTGGGCCACCGAACAAACGTGCCCATGGCACCAGGGATGGGAAGGAGAACCAGGAACCTGCAGCTGGACACTCCAGCACTATGCCTAGTGCCTGCCCCCCACTGTGACGGGCAGCTATGGCTCCCAATGATGGGTGGCTGACCATGGTGGCCCAGACTCAGGCTGGGTCTCGCAGCCAGACAACAAATAAGCCAACAGATATGCTAGCCCACTGTGGCCCGTTTGGGCGGCCCGTGCTGTGACTTCTGGAAACCCTGGGCAATCCCAGACCAACATCTGGCAGCGCCTGCACATGTTCAGGTGAGGTCTGGGAAAAGGCCACAGCAGGCTACTGTCACATCTGTTTTTACCCTATGTCAAAAGCTTTGCTGAAATAAATATACATTATGTCCACATCATTTCCCTCATCCACTGAAATAGTTACTCTATCAAAGGAGACAAGATAAGTCTGGCATGACTTGTTCCTGAAAAATCCATGCTGACTATGAGTAATCACATATACGTACGACACTCAAAGCTCTCTAGCACCAGAATGGCTGTGCGTGTGTAAACTGGGCATGACCTTAAAGATCCAAGGTTGCCAATTCAAGCCCCATGATGACCTGAAACTACCTCTTCCATCAGGCTTTCCCTAGCTCCTCCCTCCCACAGACTGTTTGTTGATGCTCCTTCTTTTGTCCTGTCATTCTGAGACTCCTTCCCTGTATCTCCCTGTGGGTACTCTTGCTTATCCTCTGCTCCTTTTTCCATTGTGTATTGTAAGCCCTCTGGGTCAGAGACTTGTTTCTAATTTATGGTGGCTCAGTAACAGGCACATTGAGGGCACTATACAAATAACAATAGCAACAAAAGTGATCATCACACTCCTTCTAGCCTCATTCAGTGGACTGGATAGGGGCAGAACTAAGGATGCATAGATTACTGTAAATTGGTCATATCCTGCTTTTAAAGTGCCTGGCTTTACTAACTAAACAATATGTAAATCAACTTCATATTCCAAATAAAGGCTATTTTTTAAAAAAAAGTAATATGCAACATGGTTTTACCATAAAAGAAGCCAGATTAAACTGAAAAGAGATGACCATACAGACCAGATGAACCACCCCACCCAGATGATTCAAATAGGTCAGAATAATCTATTTAATTTATGACCAATGTTTAGTTCATCTATTTAATATATGCATTTTATTCCAGTTTTTAGAAACACAGAAAGAAGAAGACAGAACCATTGCCACTCCATACAATAGAAACAACAAATATATACCTTGCTAAATTCATGGAATAAACTAACTCAATGATGAAACAAGGCTAAAATAGACACTGGTTTTATTTACGCATTCTGGCTTGTATATCTGTTTCTCTGAAGAGTTAACAGGTTTTGTAGCTTTTCTTGTGGGATTTTCAAGTCAGAAACCCTTTCTTTGCTGCTGAAATGTGTTCTTTATAAATCAAACTCAGCAGCATATTTTGCTGAAGAAAAGCTCCACATGCAACCAAACATTTCTTCTATCATCTCTATTTATGTTTCTTTCTACTTGAAACAACCATGACCTGCTAACCTTGTAAAATAATTAATCCGTTCCCTTCCAAAGTTTGCTTTCCTACTTTAAAGAGCAACTGTTTTTTGTGTATTGGGTATTTTTGAAGGAGTAGGGACTAATATAACATTTATTTGTTTGAGTGCAATACACTTAATTTGACAAAAATGGAGTATATACGCTATAAGAGTAAATTGTATTGTGTAAACAGAATAATGTTTAACTCTCTTCCGAGCATGGGGTTGCACCCCAGAGGTTGTAAAAAATAAATAAATCATAAAACTTATTTAGCAAATCTGCACTTCATATTCCATTTATTCTTGAAGGATAATGGGGTCAGTTGTGCCGCACTGGTGCATGGCCTCCCCAGTTGTACTTTTTTTAATGAAGGTAAATGCTAGAATAGGATACGATTGACCCCTATTTGAATGAACGGGAAAATGAAAGCACCATACGCGCAGGCTTATGAGGTCATAATTGCCCCAAACACAATGTAGAATTTTGTCTGCTTTCATAATATGACATTTTATGTATGTACAGAAGATTTTCATTACAAATGCATTGAGGGGTAAATTAAATTATACCCTAAGTTGGTAACTAGAAAACTCTAGTTACCAACTTAAAGCAAACTTGTATCTTTAGATTCTTTATACGCCAATTAACCCTTTCATAGGCCATTTTCAAATGGATCACGGAGGCACCACGGTCCATGGGGGATAGGTGGAGGCGGCAGAAGGTGGGTGGCCCATCACACGGATGCCCGCCCACCTCCACGCACAAAACATCCGTCGTTGGCACCCGTTGCTCCATGGGCGATGAGTGGAGGTGAGTGGAGCATGCATGCATCACCCACCCACCTACCGTGGTGATCACACGATGTCCCACCACCACTCCCCCACCTACACATGTAGGCGGGGTGGTGGGGGCGTCTGTGCAAAAGAGGACAAAGTGTGAAACTTCAATTATTTTATTTTATTTATTTATTTTACTTGCAAGGTTGTGTTGAAAAATT
Source organism: Sphenodon punctatus (assembly GCA_003113815.1). Lineage (NCBI taxonomy): Eukaryota > Metazoa > Chordata > Lepidosauria > Sphenodontia > Sphenodontidae > Sphenodon > Sphenodon punctatus. Next base: position 342,390 of record QEPC01013565.1, read on the forward strand.
GTCCTTTTAAGCTGTAAGGGTCATTTTGATCCCACCATTAGTTACTATGACAGCTGGCTATTGAAATGCAAGCAAGTTCCTGATATGCAGATAAGTTATATGCCAGTGAGTTATCATTCACTTTATCTTTGTTTGCTTATGAATGGAAAGAATATTGACATGTTAACACTTGTTAACAGCTAGATGTTATCTCATTTGCATATGAATGTGGTGTCCCTGACGGGGGACGGGCTCAGGGGTCATAGTAACCCCACAAACCTTTGTGTTGGACATGCATGTCTGTACCAAACACAATCATTCATTTAATTGTTTTTAAAAAACTCTATTCCTATTTAAACAATTATATTTATAGTTTTCAACTGTGATGTAATTGGGGTATATCCTACCCATTAGCAGATTAGTGCAGAAGATTTTTTAAATTGGAGTAGCATTAAATAGTTAGTTATACTGAATTCTACAGTCAGTAGCAAATATTGGGTACTTTCAGACGTTACGGGCGGCCGGTTCACCACAGCGAACCACCAGGGGGGGCGAACAGCGCAACCACGCCCGGGGGTTGGAAAACGACCCAAACAGACGTGCCGGGAACGGGACCACGGCCCGGAACCGGGCCGCACCATCGCGGCCCGTGGCAGCACAACAGACGTGCAGCCGAACCCCCGGCGGGCGCTAAACCCCCACAAGGCACCGGGCAGGGGCGGGACACAGACATGGCCGACTGAGGGCAAACGAAGCCACAAGGCACACAAGGGAACGCCCACACAAGGGAAACGGGAAGGGAGGGGGGAAGAGCGAGAACAGGCTGACAGCCGGCTCACACAGCGGTCCCGCAGCGGGGCACAATGCACGGCCACACGCCCGGGCACACACACACACACACACACACACACACACACACCAGGGAAAGGCCGGGAAGGGGGGAAGGGGCGCCCGGAACACCCCACCCGGAACACCGGCAGGGAGGGGGGGGCACCACCACGGGGCAAGGCACAGACAGCAGCAACCCCCACCCCCACACCACCCCAGTCCAGTCCAGTCCAAGGAGGTGCCCCCACAGGAACAGAGGCAGTCTCGGGGGGGGGGGGCGGACCCCCGGAGCAAGGCACGTTGGGGGCCCCCAAAGCACAGCGAGGCCGGCGGAGGGGCGCCAGGAGGAGGAGGAAGGGGGCCCCACAGTCAAAGGCTGGCACAGGCAGGGCAGCCGGGTCCAGCGGTGCTCCTCCGCAGCACCAGCGACGCTCAGGCAGCACCCACGGAGTCACGGGGATGGAGGGGGCCCAGGACCACGGCCAGGGGCAGCAGCAAGCAGCGAGGCGGGCGGGAGCTCACCGAGGTGGGGTCCGCAGGTCGGGAGCGGCCAGCGGGGACCAGGGCCCCCCCCCGGGCCGGGGCGGGAGCCCACACGGGGGCACCACGCCGGGGGGGGCAGGCCAGCGACGCGGGGCTCACGGGCCGCTGCCGGGGGCCCCGCTGGCCCCAGGGCCCGGGTGGCCCGCCCGGTGGACCAGGTGGGGCCAGTGCAGCATGCCCCGGCGGTACCCCTGCAAGGACATGTAGTGGGCGATCAGGTAGTAGGCCTCGAAGGGATCGGGCATGGTGAGGGCCAGCTGCACATCCACACGCGCCCACACCGCCAACAGGGATGACATCTCCACCGCGGAGGGCTCCGGCACACAGCAGGCAGCAGAAGGGGGCCACGGAAGATGCCCCAGCTCCAGAAGCCGCTGGAACGCCGCCCCACGGGTGCGCTGGTACCCACGGGCCCCGTGAACACAGGAGAAGTAGCTCACGGCCAAGGCAGGGCCACCCTCGGCCAGGCACTCCGAGTAGGCGCCCAGACCACACACCACCAGCGCTGACACGGTCTCGGAGGCGCTCCAGGGCACATGGGCGCACAGCACCTCCGGGATGCGCCCCTCGGGGAAACGAGCCAGCCCCAGGGCCTCCGCATGCAGCCGGCAATCACGGGCGCTCACCACATGGCCAAAGTAACGGAGCCCGGAGCTCAGGCTCTCGTAGGCACCTGCACGGCTCCCCGGCCCGGCCAGGAGCAGCTGCACGGCAGGGGTGTGCCACAGGTCGCACAGAGACATGGTCTCGCGGAAGGCCCAGATATGGGGGGCCCCTTGGGGGCCGGACAGCGGGAGCCCCATGGATGGGCAGCCAGCCATGGTCCAGCACAACAGGGAATGGGACACGGAGCCCGGAGGGCACACAGACTGCCCAGGGCCGGGAGAGGCTCGGCCCGGCCCCCGGGACAGGGAACACGGGCCCGCACCGCAACATTGTAGCACAACAGAGCGAGGCGTGGGGTGCGGGCCCGGCACAGCTGCAGAGAACAACAGCGAGCTCTCTGTCTGCCTAATCGCACCTTCAAGGCCATCCCGCTACAAACAGCGAGGGGAGGGGGCCCGGGGTGCTGGGGGCGGGAGCAGCCGGAACGCACCGGCACAGGGCGCGCGCAGGCCCGCGAGGCCGACCCCCGGGCGGAGCCACCAGCACCGGGCCGCCATAAGCGCTCCCAGCCCCCACCGGGGCCCCAGCACCATGGAGCGCGATAGGGCAGGTGGGAACTGGATGTTCCTCGCGCTCGCGGCTGAGTGGCACCGTGACCACACTGAGCAGCTGTGCCTCCTGACCGAGAGGGTGCACCTGGCCGTCCGCCTGCGCTATGTCCTGGCCCTGCGGGCTGGCGTGCGCCTCCGGGGCCAGCAGGCCCGCAGGAGAGTCCGTGCCCGGCTCAGGGCTCGGCGCCGGGCCTGGGGGGCGTGGCTGGCCGCCTGCCGGAGCCTCACCCGGCCCGCTGCGCTCCGAGGGGCCGCGAGGCGGTTCCGCTGGGCAACGCAGACCCTCCGCCGGGCAGCGCTGCTGGCTATGCCCATAGCGCGGAGCCTATGGGTCACGGAGCGGCCCCAGGCCTGGTGGGAGCGGGCCCAGGCCCACTGGGGGGAGGCCGAGTGGGGGTCCCACTTCCGGATGGGCAAGGCCACCCTGCTGCGCCTAGCGGAGCTCCTCACGCCCTGGCTGGAGCGGCAGCACACCTCCATGCGGGAGCCCATCCCCATGGTCCAGCGGGTGGCCATAGGGGTCTGGGCCCTCGCAACGCCCGACTCCTGCCGCTCCGTGTCCCAGCACTTCGGGGTGGGGCTCAGCACGGTCGCCTGCATCGTGCGGGATGTGTGCGAGGCTGTGGAGGGCGTGCTCCTCGACAGGACCATCCAGCTCCTGGACCAGGGCGCTGTGATGGCTGGCTTCGCGGCCGGGGGCTTCCCGAACTGCATCGGAGCCGTGGACGGCACACACATCGAGATCCTGCGCCCGGCCGCGGGGGAGGCCCTGGAGTATGTGAACCGGCACGGATACTACTCCCTGCACCTGCAGGGGGTGGTGGACCACCGGGCCCGCTTCATAGACATCTACACGGGCAACTCCGGCCGGAGTCACGACGCCAGGATCATGACCATCTCCCCCTTCTATGCCCGCATGTACCGGGGGGACTTCGCGGACATGGGCATGAGGTGGATCGAGGGGGTTCCCATGCCCCCCTGCATCCTGGGGGACCCCGCCTACCCCCTGACCCGCTGGCTGATGAAGGTCTACCCTGTCCCGAGCACCCCTGCGGAGCAGGTATACAATACCCGCCTGTGTGCGAGCCGGACCGTGGTGGAGCGTGCCTTCGGGGCCCTGAAGCAGCGCTGGAGGAGTATAGCTGGCCGCCTGGACTTCACCGTCCCCACCTCCGCCCTGGTGATCGGTGCCTGCTGCGTTCTGCACAATGTGTGCGAGACCGAGGGGGCGGCCCTGGAGTACCCCGAGCCCCACCGGCCCCCCGGTCCTGTTCCCCTGTACGTGAACGCAGGGAACCCCCGGGAGTACCGGTATGCCAAAAGGATCCGGAACGCCCTTGCAACCCACATCGCCCGGGGGGGCCCGCTGTGAGGGCCTTCCCGCCCCTGGGGGCCCCACCCCCCGTTCCGTGCCCATGCCCCTGTACACGCGGTCCCACAGCCCTGTCCCCCCCACAAACGGGCCGGGGACAACTGTCTCTTTACAACACTTTATTGCCCACACAGTTCACACAATCACCCTGTGCCCCCTCCCCACCCCCGTGCCCGTGACCCCGTCCACCACCCGCCCTCATGTGGCCCTCCCCCTCCCCCCCCTTCCCACCATCCCCCCGCGTTTCCTGGGCCGACCCCTCGTGCGGCCGCTTGGGCCCACCGAGCTCTGGGAGCTCCCCTCCCCCCCACTGTCCGTGTCCCCTGCCGTGTCCTGGGCCGGTCCCGGCCCCGGCAGGGGGCCGGGCGGCGGATGGGCAGCTGTGCCCGGTGCCCCGGTCGCGCCCCGGGGGGGCTGGACCCTCCGGAGGCCCGGGGGCACTGGGAGGCGCATGCGAGGGCCCTGGGGCCGGGGGGGCGCCAGGGGCGGCAGGGCTGGGCCCGGGGGCGCCGAGGGGCCCGGCATGGGGACCTGGGCGGGCAGGGCGCCCGGAGGTGCGCCGGCCATCACGTAGGCACACATGGTGCCCGCATGCAGGAGCAGGGAGGTCCCAATGTCGTGGGACCTGTCCATCTTTGCACTGTGCTCCCGCACCATGCCCTGTATGTCCTGCCGGAGGCCCCTGAGCAGCCCCTGCTGCCGCTGGTGCTCCCGGCGCTCCCGCCTCCGCTCCAGGCGCACCTCCGCCTCCAGCCGGCGGTCTGTCTCCAGGGCCTTCTCCATGGACCGCTCTATGGCCGCCTCCATGCGGTCCACGGAGGCGATCATGCGCTCCCCCTGTTCCTCCGCCCTGCGGACGATGTCCTCCGCTTGCTCCTCCCTGCGCCTGCGGACCCGCGCCCGGTACTCCCGCATCCGCTGGGCTGGGGCTGCGGCCGGCGGAGGCGCCGCGCGCGGGGGCTGCCCTGTGGAAATGGGCGGGTGGGTCAGTGCAGGGCCCTGTCCCCTAGCGGGGTCGGGTCCCGGGGCCCCCTGCCCCCCCTCCCCCACTGAGGCCAGAGGCCCCCCTGGGCTGGCGCCCGGGGGGCCCTCCCGCAATCCCAGCCCTCCCGCCTTACCTGGGTCCGGCACCTGCTCTCCTGTGCCCTCCGCGGGGGCCTGCACCGTCTCGCTGGCCCGGTCCTGGGGCTCCCCATGTCCTGCGGGCGGGAGAGGGGGGAGCGGGTGAAGGGGGCTGGTTGTGGCCCCTGCAGCAGGGCCCCCACCCCCGCCCCTGCCACCGGCCCCCTGGTCGTGCCCCCCCCTGCCCTGGGGGCCCGCTTACCCTCTATGTCCGTCTCCGAGCCTTCGGAGCCCGGCGCCTCACCCTGGGAGTGCTCCCCCTGGGACCACTGGCTGAGGGTGGTGAAGGTGCCGACCTCCGACTCCGCCTGGCCGGCCCGGCGTTGGGATGTCTCCGGGCTGCTGCTGGGGGGGGGCCTTGGGGCTTCTGCGGGTCCCGGGTGGTCCTCCTGGGGGTGGGGGTCCCCTGAGCTCGTGTCTACCGGGCGGGCGGCGAGGGGAGGGGGTACCTCGGCCCGCTCCCTGCCCTGGACCACAGCGCTGCCCACCAGGCGTGGGGCAACGATGGAGCCCTTCATGTGAAGGATGCGGTCCAGGGCATCGTAGTAGGGGGCGGTGCGGGCCCCGTGGCCGGAGCGGCTGTTATTGTCCTTGAGGGCCTTGTACCCCCTCTTGAGCTCCTTGGCCTTCGAGCGACACTGGTTGACAGTGCGCTCGTGCCCCGCCGCCTCCATGTCGCGCACGATGTCCCGGTAGACATGCTCGTTGCGCTGGTTTATTGCGAGCTCCACCTGGTACTCGAGGGTCCCCCAGATCCGTATGAAGTCCCGGGTCTCCTGGAGGCCCCACTGTCCCCCTCTGTGATAGGCCTTCCTCCGGCTGGGCCCCTGCTGTTCCTCCTCCCGGTGCAGCTCATGCTGCACCTGCCTCTGCTCCTCCTCCACCTCCTCCTGGGGGTGCGCCTCCGGGGGCCGGGGGCCGGGCTCCTCCTGGGGCTCGTCCGCCCGGGCCGACTTTCGTGTCTGGGGGGGGGAAGGGGGGTGGTTGGTTGCTGGGTGAGGGTGTGGGCCCTCTCGGGGGCCCCCTGCCCCCCTGCCCTCCGCCCGGGGTCCCCCTGCCCCCCTGCCTTCCGCCCGGGGTCCCCCCGGCCCCCTCCACAGGGGGTTCCCCTGTGCCCCCTGTTCCCCTCCCAGTGGGTGCCCTTACCCGTTTCCTGGGTGCCTCCTGTGGGCCTGTTCCGGCCGCTGTCCCCGGGGCGGCGCGACCCGGCTGCAGCTGTGGTTGGTGTTCCCGGGGCGCCTCCCTGGTCGGGTGCTCCCGTGTGCCCCCTTCCTGCACCTGTGCCCCCTCCGCCTGCATCGCTGGGCCTGGCTGCACGTCCTCCGCCTCCTGTCCCGCCGCTGTCGCTGTTCGTGCCTCCGCTCTCTTCCGCTTCCCTCCTCGCTCCATCCCGCCACGCTTGCTTGCTGCTGCTCTCGCTTTAAATCTCCCTCCGGTGTTTGTGTTGGTGCTGGTTGCCTGGCAGCGACGCTGCGTGCCTCGTCCCCGGCCGGGGCTCCATTTTTTTGGTTCCGCTGGGGGATTGGCGTCCAGACGTTACTTTTGCTTGGTTCCCTGTGGGGGTTGGTTTGACCACGCTTCCCGAGACCTTCCCCCGGCTAGCCCGGGAAGCGTGGTTGAACCTGACCCCATGTGGGTATTGAGCGTGATGAACATCTGGCGCACGCCGTTCAGACGTTCCGGGCCCTTTGGCCCCGCGGGGGGGTTGAGCGTGGTTCAGTGTGGTTCAGCGTGATCTCGTAACGTCTGAAATCACCCATTGTTTGCGGACTGAGCATGCTAACTAGTAACAGAGAGAAGCTGTTTCAAAATGACGTTGTAAAATTCATCCTTTTGTCAGAGAGCTTATTTATATGACAATGAAATTTGAATTTCAGCTAGTGGAGATTGGTACAAAATGACATTGTAAACTTCATCCTTTTGTCAGAGAGCTTATTTATATAACATTAAATTTTGAATTTCAGCTAATGGAGATTGGTATTAAAAGGGAAACTACTCAAAGAATGTGTATGCTTTTGTGGCTTAGTCTTGTGTGTGTGTGTGTGTGTGTGTGTGTGTGTGTATGTAATACCTTATATATGGATTTAACCATGCCCTGCCAGTTTTCCTCAGTCGCTGTGGAAGTTTTTTCGTAGGATTCTTGATTTGGGAGTGTGCAGGTACTTTATGTGCTGACCAACATTCCCATTAAGCTCAAGAAGCAAATGTGATGTGGCCGTATTATTTTTTCATGGATACCCTTTACGCTTTCAATAAAATCCCAAGGACTACCACTGGCTTAATCAGCACTGTTATTATGTCTCCATGGAAAGGAATGCTCCCATCCAATGGGTGGCATCTTTGCGAGGGCCAGCAAGGAATCCCTGTGGGCTTGGAAGGGTGGGGGCATGGCCAGGTGCCTGCCTGCCCTTCCTCCCTGACTACCTGAGTCCTTTGGCCTATGGCCAAGTGGGTATCTCTGGTGAGGGGGTGGACTCTGGGCCAGCTTAAATAGCCTGGCCCCAACTTTTTTCGGCTGCCCAGGACAAGCAGAAAATCCCAGTCAGTGCAGGTGAGCTGAGGCTGGTACAGGGGGGTGTCCTTATATGGGTGGGTGGCTAGGCTTCTCCCACTCTAGCAAATCTCTTGGGGTTTGGGGGGAAGTGGGTCAGTGCTGCCAGGAGGGGCTGCGCAGTGGCTCTGGTGGCACTCTGCTGTGTGCTGCAGCATTCACTGTGGTTTTTTGTTTCCTATGAGTTGGAGTGGGGTGGGCAGGCATGGCACTTCTCCCTTCCCTTGTTCCTTTCTCTTCCTCCCTCCCTCTGGTCCCCCAGAATCCTGGGGAGGGGCCACCTGCTAATAAGTTAATAAAGTTGTGACCTATGCTTACCCAGCATTGAGTCTGTGTGATTCCTTTGGTCATGTCCAGTCAATCACATCTCTAGGGTAAGCTGTGTTGGGTGGAAGTGGTCATCAGGGATCCTGGGCAGTTAGCCAGTTAACATGACTTACACTGGGTCAAAATTTGACACACATTAATATTTTTACAAGGTATTTACCAGAAAAAGTATTCTGAGAGCAGGTTTCCGCAACAGATGTAACAAGAACTTAATAACAGTTTAAAGCTGAGTAGATATTTCTAGGCTGAGGTCAGATAAATTTGATAAGATTTACAGATAAATTTGATAAGATTTACATTAGACTATAGGTAAACAAAAACTTGCTCTTAGTTACAACGTAAATTCTGATAAATGGATAAAAATAACTGAAAAATAAGAATGTATTGATTTGATACATTTAGCATAGTGCAAAATGTATGACAAAGAATATCCACAGCATAAATAACTGTAAGTTGTAAATGGCATCCGCCATTTTTTCTAAAACTACATCATTACCCATTCTTCATTCCACTCATTTCATTCCACTGGCTTCTTTATGCTGCCATTGTTTTTAAAGACCTCTGTTTGGGTGGAGATAAATGAACTGGCTCCCACAAAGGGAGGCCACAGTTACAACTTTTGTGCTTTCACTTTTTATGGTTTAGCAGTTGATTTAAACAATAAACATAAAAAAGACCTAGTTTGCAAAGCCATGGTAAATAGTCTGCAGCTGGTTCAACCCTTACACTCTCTGCTCACACACTTAGCACATGCCCATTATGATAATTACCTAGCCCTCCCTCACCTGTAGAAGTGACCATAGAATCATGAGTTACTGAAGCTGCCTGCCTCTTGCACAGTGTCAGAGTTAGGGAAATTGGGACCCGGACAAAATTGTGGTATGGACCCCTTCTTCACATAGGAAGGTTCAACGGACATACAACTCAGTCATTAGCAAAAAGAAAATGCTACTATTTTTTTTTTTTATGTCCAGTTAAAGATAACATCCTCTTCTGCTTGGGAAAGGGCTCCTTGCACAACAGGTCCTGTAGGATGAGTGGCCAAGGGAAAAGAATTAGCAAGAGGGAGATTTTAATCATCCATCACATAGGGCCCATCTGCATAAAATTTACATGAGCTAATTTATGCAAATTTAAATGACATGTTACCAAATTTGAAGCTGTGCTAAAAAAATACACTTTTCTAAAAGTAATATAATATAATATAATAACCTCTTTCATAAAACAAACTTGAACCCTTGTCTTCCCAGCATTTAATTTTGTTCACAGCACTACCCCTAACTGCTTCATCTTAACCATTCACACTATCATATTCAGCTATACAGTGGGTGAAAATGAAAACAGACATGACGCTAACCACCCTTTAACCACACTTGGTGGTTATTTATGCATGTTGCAGGGCTGTATTGGTGCCCTATGCAACCCTGAAACATGAATAAATGACCACCAAGGGTGGTTAAAGGATGGTTAGCGTCATGTTTGTTTTCACCCTATGTATGCATCCCTCACACTAACAGTGAAGCTTTCCCCACATGCCAGATGCTTCTCCTTCTGTGTAGATTGTCAAGAGAGATGAGATTGTGTGGATTTTCTAATAGTCCAGTGTATGGAGACAGAGCTCGAATGTTTGGCTATTGTTTTAAACAGAGAAAAAAAAATAGAGATTACAATTGTAGCCCACTACAGAGTAAAATTCTTGACCACCTTACCACCTTTTCTAGGTTTTGTTACAAGAGAAGGCTATACTTTTAATTCAGCCACTAGAAAAGGATTCTGTATATTGCTCAGTAAGCTAGCAAGCACTTTGTGGGCTGTCACAATGTTAGTAGTGTATTTTGTTGCTTTCATACCAGCACCAAGCTTGGGATTCTAGTCTGTCCTGCATGTGTGTCTCCCCTCTCTGTTAGCTTCTTTACAGAAAAAATAGGAGCATCTCATAGGTTTGTTGTTGTTGTTTTTGTTTAAAGATCAGGATGCTCAGTAGTCAATATTTTATGATCACTATCAATAACATTCTTTTCCTCCAACTCCTGGACAGTTGGGTGGATCAGGCAGCCAAGAAAAAGACCCCAGCCACAGGTCAGCAGCTGCTTTCACTGATTATTGCCCCTAAGAGTTCTCAGTCAGCCAACATGCCAGTAGCACTTCTGAGATATGTGGGGCAGAGCAACTATGTGGTCGCACAATCTTCACTTGCCTGGATCCAACTCTACTTGTACAGCTAAGGCAAGCCTGCAATGAGCTTGCACCAGACTGCAGCCATTTATAGCATGAACTTTTGAGGCTTGTGTGGTCTGTTGGTATAAGAAGTTTTGGAACGATCACTTTAATTTGTTATTGTAAATATATTGTTGTTATTGCACATATGTTCTCATTTTCATCTTCATTTACTACTCTTATTGAAATTGGAAATTTCACTTTGATACGTATTTCTGTTGCTGTCCGTCTGGGGTGCTAGCATATCTGGGGCATTAGAGCCCCTCATGTCCTACATTTTCTGAGTGTCTGCCTAAGGTTTTATGAGATATCAATCACAGGGACTTGGTTGATATGACCTTTTCATTTTCAAGATCACTTGTTCACAGTTTCTAGAATCATGACTATATGTATTTCCCTCTATTTTAAAACATCTGCCGTTTGCAGGGTACAAAAATACAACATCTGCTTTGATTCTCATAGACTGAGCATCAAGGGAATATCTTTACTGATCAATATGCATAGACAAAATTTAAAATATTGTGGTCTCTCTGATACTAATAGAATGTGACTTTACTCATTTTTATTACCTTTAAAGATTGTGTCCAATTAAAATACAATGAAAGATGACCTCTAATTTTTTCTCAGAATTGCCTCAAACACTGGATTAAACTAATTTCTTCAACTAATCTACACCGTCTTCTTACAAACTAGTTTTACATACAGTCTCCCCTCTTGAAAATTATCTGTGGAAAAGATGCATTCAAATGTCTTGCCAGTTTTATCATAGCTACAGAATCACTACCCAGAATTTCACAAAGAAGATCCTTCAACTTTTCCATTGATATTGTCCCTGTGCACTTTTTCATCTCCAAGGAGAAGGCTCTAAGCTGTTTCCATGTGTTGTAGCATCTACTCATATTCCTGTGTTTGTGTCCATTTTTGTTAGGGAAGTGACTTCAGTTGGATTTCTGGATTTGGATCAGTAATGCATTTATGTTTTTTTTTATGGATTCGTATTACAGATCCTTATTAATAAAAATATTTTAAAGTTCATTGTGCATGGAAAAAGTGGCCACAGGGCTGTTTTGCACATGTACAAAATGTCTGCCACTCCATCTTTAACCAAAATGGCAGCTATAGTGTCATTGCCATTTTGGTTAAAGGCAGCTGCAAATGGCCCGGCAGCCCATTTTGCACATGTCCAATGATTTTTAAAATATTTGTATTATTGTTAATATGGATCCATAATATGAATCCATAATCAGCGCAGCATTTGGGGGTTAATCCATAACTGCCATTTACTGACAGTTACGGATTAATTAAAATACGTAATGCCCATCCCTAATGTTTGTACACACACACATGAGAATGGCTACATGCCAAACCAAGGGCTGCTTCTCCAGAAAAAAAAAAAGGGAGAGGCATTCCCAGATTTTGGTCCACATGTAGCCTGTGTAACGTGTAGATCAGGCAGCTTACTATGGGTCTCTTCCTGGTTTGGAGTGCTGCTAGCAGAATAGGAATGTTCTGCAGGCAGCAGCCTTGATGGGAAGGAACTCAAGACTGCTGCCAACAGAGCAGTGGGTGTTACCCAAAATCTGCCAGCATGTGTGAATTCCTGTTATGAACCTTCAGAATTGATGCTCTCCCATTCCTTACCAATGGATTGGGGGGGGGCGGGGGGACGACAACAGGATAAGCACACTGCTAGGTTTACCTATACTGCATCAATTATTTAATGCATTACACACCCTAACAATTTCTCAAGGTATTACACCCTGCAAAGTATCCTTCATTTGCAGCTATCAGTAGCAATGACAGGGTATGCAAAGGTGGGAGGAGCATAAAACTAACAAAAAAGGGAAAAGGTTATACTCTTGTGATCGAACAATATGGTTTGATTGATTTAATGTGTGCTCTATTGTTGTTACGTCTGACTCATAAGTGTTCTCATATCCATCTCCCGGTGGTTCCATTGCATAAATCTGATTCTCATTGACACAATAACAGTCATGGAAAAGATCAGTGGAAACATCCATCACAAACTGTATTATTGTGACACAAGGGTATTTAATTATAAAACTTGTACAATTTAAACTTATTTCATCATAAATCCTAATCAACAATGTGAGAAACAAGGGTCCTAAAAATATTTTAAAATAAAATAGAATTAACTATTAAGATTTTTTTTTTCTTGGTAGTAAAAAACAATGATATGTTTATCATATGTCTGTATTTGTGTGTATTGCAGTTAATTCATAATTAGTGTGTATTTGTAATGTGTAGTACCTTGGGTAGCCTTAAGAAAAAAAATAGAAAATAATGCCAAATTCTGATCCCATTACTCATATTGCAGAGTCTCTTAAATAGGACTGGCTTGCAGTGCAATATTATGCTATTTGGAAAGAGGAAGGCCATGAAACTCTAGCCAGTTTATCATTCTACATAGTTTTCAAAACAGGGGTTGAAATGTTGCATTTCCATTTATGCAAAGTCTTTGAGATCATAAGGTAAAGTGTGTTATGGTATTTTTGCGATACTTCAACATAATTGTCCAGCCCCTGCTTAAGAAGCCATCTTTGGATGTTGACTCGACGGCCAGCTATCGGCCTGTCTCTGACCTTCCCTTTTTAGGGAAGTCTACTGAACGGGTGGTTGCCCAACATCTCCAGGCTCATCTTGATATCATTGGATTGCTGAACCCATTCCAGTCAGGCTTTCACCCTGGGTACTATATGGAGACTGCACTTGTGACCTTGGTCGATGACCTGCGCCTGGAGATTGACAAGGGGAATTCTGCCCCATTGATCCTATTAGATCTTTCGGCGGGCTTTAATACTGTTGATCATGAGGTGGTGTTGACTCGACTGCAGAACCTGGCGGGGGTGCATGGGACTGCACATGAGTGGTTCCGGTCCTTTCTGTCAGGGAGGTCCCAGAGAGTGGTGATGGGCGATTGCTCATCATCTTCTCAGGACCTTCCCTGTGGGTTCCTTCAGGGTTCAATTCTGACTCCTGCTTTGTTCAACGTGTATATGAAGCTGCTAGACGAGACCATTCGGAGGTTTGGGGTGAAGTGCCATCAGTACACTGATGACACCCAGCTCTACCTCTCTTTTTCATCCAACCCAGAGCCAGCAGTCTTAGTGCTTACCCGTTGCCTGGCTGCTGTTGGGGACTGAATGAGGCATGGGGGTGAGCTGATTGAAGCTGAATCCAGAAAAGACTGAGGTGATGATGGTTGGCGAGTCTTCTGGAATGGTTGGAATGCCTTCCATTCAGAATATGGAAACACAAACTTGCCAAGCTTCCATCCTGAACCATCCCAATAGAATTGGATATATATATTTGCCTGCTGGAAACAAAAAAACCCACCTCCAAGGTGGAGAAAAGAAAGGGAGAAAGAAGAGAAAGAAGCTGCAAATGCGCTTCAACTCAGTTGGCTTCGACCCTGCCACAGCCTGCTCCAGGCTGGGAGGTGTTGTTTGAATTAGGAGTACCTCTCGCCATGCAAGAGCACACTTGAGCCAATGGCTTCCTGCTCAGCTAAGCTTGGTTGCTTCCATATAGCCCGAGCTGCCTCTGCTCTGGTGCCCTGGCAGAGGGTGGGGGAGGGAGGCTGCAAACCCCCACCCTGCCCAAGCGAAGAGAAGTCTTTCCTTACAGTTAATAGTATTCACATTCTGATGATATTTTCCCAGATGTCAAGAGATAGACTTCAAACAGCAGTACAAAAATGTCCTTAAGCTAACAGAAACCTCTACTGTACTGTGTAGCTAAATGTTTTGTTCATATCCATTTTAAATAATAGATAAACCATAGTCTGTAGTGCTTGTCTTTGATCTCAGAAGTCTTTCCTATTACAGTGGTTGAATATAAGTGACTGTCAGGGTTGTGGTCTGACCGTAGTCTCTTCAACAGACAAGCAAAATAAGTAATATAAAAATAAATTTCTTTGACAACCAATCGTTAAAATAATACATTCCAAATATAGCTACAGAATACATTACAACCTACTGCCAGCTCCATTACATTGCTAAGATCCACCCTTTTCTGTCTGTCTCCTCTGCCAAAACTATCATCCATGCCCTAGTCATCTCATGCCTCAACTATTGTAACATCCTCCTCGCTGGCCTTTCCCGCTCTCACCTTTCTTCCCTCATCTCTGTTCAAAACTCTGCTGTCAGGATCATCCACTTAGCCCATCACTTTGACCATGTACAGCCTCTCCTCTCCTCTCTCCACTGACTTCCCCTTCCTGAGTGTATTCTGCACAAGCTCCTCATCTTCACCTACAACGCCCTTCACAACCTTACTCCCCCTACTTCTATGCCCTGATCTCCCTCTGAACCCCTGTTCGAGCACTCCGCTCCTCAACCATCCCCTCCCTTACCCTCCCACACCTCCCCTGCTCCCAGGGGTGGCTGGTGGGTTTTGATGTTGGAGGGGCAGTAAGGGCAGGCCGGAGGGCCTAGGGGCAAAGCCAGGGGGATGGTAGGTGGAGCCAGGGGAACGGTAGGCCAGTAGCATGGCATAACCCAGCAGCAAGGAGTTCCGAGGGTTAACATTGGATGGAAGAAAACACAGGGTGATTTCAGACGTGACGGGGTGAATATTCACCCCGCCATGACCACAGTCAAACACGGGCCATGGTGAACTGCGGTGAACGTCTGTTTGCCACCCGCCAGATGTTCACCACAGTCAAACGCGGCTCGCGTTTGCATTGACCATGCTTCATTACCTCTCACCACCCGGAAGTAATGAAGCGTGGTCAAAGGCCACCACGGTCATGGTGAAGAGTTTGTCACATCTGTTTACTCACCCTTCACCATGGTTGGGGTTTGCCTTCCCGGTACCGGGCGGGCGGTGCGGCTGGATAGGCCGCACTTCCTGCCCGCCGCGCTGTGGGGCAGGCTGACGGCGGCGTGCAGGGGGTGGGGCCATGGGGCCGTACGCAGCACTGCACGGCCCCACACCCTCTGCTGTAGGGTGAGCCAACAGACATTACAGCTGCCTGGATTGACCATGGGCCGTGGTGTCTTGTTCCCCACGGGTGGGGGGGAGGGGGAACGTCTGTTTGCCCACCCCTTGACCCCCACCCGTGGTCCGAACCACACCATGGCCCGCGGTCAATTCGGGCGGCCGTAACATCTGAAATCACCCAGTCTTTTCTGGATTCAGCTTAGCTTTGCAGGAAGCCATTGGCTCAAGTGTGCTCTTGCATGGCGAGAGGTACTCCTAAAAAAGCAGTCTACATGCACATCAAGCTTAAAATAAATAATTTATAAACCCAAAACACGGGGACCCATCCTTGTAAAGCACCCCAGTCACAGCCTGAGTCCAATTTTACCACACACATCCCAGTTCCAGCATTTTGAACACAACTGAAAACGCATGACTTGCAGTGACATCTCAGGATTTCCAAACCTCCATTTTACCACACACAGTCCCCCCTGCACTAACCCACTAGCCTCACTCCCCTCCCAGAGAACCCAGGAGCTCTGGCTCCCAGCCCCCCTCTGCTCTAACCCACTAACCCCCCCTCCCCCTCCCAGAGAACCCAGGAGTCCTGGCTCCCAGCACCCTTGTGCTCTAACCCACTAGCCCCCACTTCCCCTCCCCGAGAAACCAGGAGTC
>QEPC01013565.1:358539-375224 GCA_003113815.1 Sphenodon punctatus
CACCCTCCCCCCACTCCCCCACCCTCTTCTTGTGGCTCAATCCAAATGCCTTTACTCTATTTACTCTATTCTTGTCCTCCTTGATCTCTCTACTGCCTTCGACACTGTTGACCTCTCGCTCCTGCTTGAATCGCTTCACTCCCTGGGATTCCGGGACCCTTTCCTCCACTGGTTCTCCTCCTACCTTTCTGATTGCTCCTTCAATGTATCTCTTCCTAACTCCTCCCCCTCCTCCTCCCTACCCCTCTCAATTGGGGTTCTCCAAGGCTCTGTCCTTGGGCCTCTCCTCTTCTCTATCTATACCCAATCCCTAGGCAAACTCATTGCCTACCACAGTTTCCAATACCATCTATATGCTGATGACACTCAACTCTATCTCCCCACTCCTTCCCTCTCCCCTTCTGTTCAGGCTCATAGCCCCAACTGTCTCTATGATATCTCCACCTGGATGTCTCAGCGCCAACTCAAACTGAACATGGCGAAAACGGAACTCCTTATCTCCCCTCCCAATCCTTCCTCTCCCTCTTCCCTGTCAATTGCCATTGTTGAGGTCTCCATCCTCCCTGTCCCCCAAGCCCATAGCTTGGGCTTCATTTTCAACTCACGCCTTACCTTCAAACCCTACATTGACTTCGTCGCTGAGTCCTGCCGCTTCTCCCTCCACAATCACAACAGATGGAGCCTGCTCCTCATGGAAGTAAAAAGCTTAACTCTAGGAGTTAGAGTGATCACAGATCACTGAGTTGATGGGTATGGGGCTCAATAATCAAAACATGAACAACATACTTAAAATGAGACGAGTAAGTTCATTTACAGAACACATACAATGTAAATAATACAAGATAATTTACATAGCCAGGATATATATCATGTGCCAAGAAATAAATGGCAAAAATGCACTGTCGTATACAACAAGGACTAGTAGCACCAACTAAATATATATAAATGAGGAAAACTGAAAAATCCTTTTGTTGAAACCCAATGTTTCGCTGGCAAACACAGATTCTTCAGGGGTCTTTCAATAATGCTTCTGAAGGCTTATTTCTCTTCTATTAATTCTTTGTTCATATAAGAGGAATAAGCCATCCAGAAGCATTGGGGGGCGCCAGGTGATCTGGGGCATGGGATCCCAGGGGCAGCACCACCAGCCATGGTCCAGCGGTCAGAGGGTCTGAGCAGCAAGGAAAGTGGGGCCCCATGATCCCATGTGGGCTGGGGAGGGAAGCAGGGGAGCTCCAAGGACACACAATAAGCCCATAGGCTGCAACAAGAAATGGCTAGCAAGCGATGCGTGGGGAGCGGACCCAGCACAGCTGCAGGAACCGAGTGCATGGAATGTCCAGAAAGTGCTGATAGGAGGGAGGTGATAACAACAGGCAACCAGCTGCGGATCGCACCACGGGAACCCTCCACCATGGCCATGGGCCAGAGGGTCACATGTTGCCTGTTCCTGGCCCTAGCTGTGGAGTGGCACCGGCAGCACACTAAGTTCCAGTGGCTTGCCATGGAGCTGCTCCACATGAGCGCTGACATGGGGGTGCCTTGCAAGGACCACTGTGGCCACCCAGCATTCCCACCATGGACGCAAGAACTCCCAGGCCAGGCTCATGACACTGTGGGCATCTGGGGCATACCAACGGGCCCTGTGCATCACTTGAGCATGCCCTGCTGTCCTCTGAGAGGCAGCCACCCGACACACCTGGTGCAGGGAGGCCATGGGGAGTGCGGTAATGCTCGCCATGTCCACGTAAAGGTGTCTCTGGGTCATGGACCGGGCAAAGGAATGGTGGGCTTCAGCCCTGGCATGGTGGGATGATGCAGCATGGAGGGCACACTTCTGCATGGACAGGTGATCCCTCTTGTGGCTCGCAGAACTGTTGGTGCCCTGGCTGGAGCAGCCACGCACCCCCATGTGCTTCACCATACTCGTGGTCCAGCATGTGGCTATAGCATCTGGGCACTGGCAACACCAGATTCCTGCCGGTCTGTGGTGCAGCACTTCGGTATGGAACTGAGCACTGTCACAGGCAACCTCCGTGACTTCTGTGAGGCCATGCTCCTGGACCACACAATCCAGCTCATGGACCAGAAGGCCACGCTAGCTGGCTTTGAGTCTGGTGGCTTCCCCAACTGTCTGGGTGCTGTGAATGGCACCCACATCGAGATCCTCCAGCCCCCGGCCAACGGGGATGCTGCGGAATACATCAATAGGGACGGGTACCATTCCTTGCAGCTCCAGGTGGTTGTGGAACACCGGGGCTGCTTCACAGACATCTTCACAGACCACTCTGGCTGCAGCCACGATGCCTAGATTCTTGCTATCTCACCCCTCTATTCACGGATTTACCAGGGAGTTGTACCGGTAATCGAAAGGGAGGGAATGAAAACCCTCCTTCAGTTCCTGGAAGGCCTAGAAGAGGCCTGAAGCATTCTGGACCCACCGCCGCTGACGCCAACAGACCCAAGATCAAAGCCCCGGCACCACCGGGTAGGTCGATCCCCGGGGTGGGAGTTTAATTATTTCTTCACCAGGCTGGGCAGGGGGGGGGGAGGTGAGCCCCAGTGCCCCTTTCACCTGCGCAGCCTGGTGGGGGGAGGGAAAACTGGGTTCCCCTGCCCCCCCAAATGGGTTCAGTGAAACTGAACAGGTTCGGGCCAAACAGCCTGAACCCAAGTGGTTTGTGGGGGGCTGAACCCTGAACGGGACGAATACTGAACCCCCCGGTGTTCGCACATCCCTAATAATTTTTTCAGCATGCATGTACTAGACATTTTTTCAACATATATGCAGTTATCTGTGCTTAACTCCGGAAACTTCATTAGCTCAGTGAGAAAAAAAAGCTTTATAAAATTTGCTTTGGAACACTGGATGTATTTTACATTCATTCTTTTTGCACTGATAGTCACTTAATAAACTCTCTGTTTAGTCCAAGGCAATGTTACTAATTTTACGAGGATTTATGCTTCATTAAGTTTTGCATCAATAAATAATTAAATAAATAAATAAATAAATAAAAAGGGTGGTTTGCTCTGCTACGATGTGCAGAATAGATTGATATTCTGAAGAGATGGTCTATAAATTATATTATTTACATTTTCTGGAACTCCAAAAAAGACTGTAATTTCATAATAAAGCCAAAATCTGTATGTTTGTTTATTTTATTTATTTTTTATTTATTTATTTAACCATATTTGTATCCCACTCTTCCTACCTCACGGTAGCCCAGAACAGCTAAAAATAACAAAATACAATATAAAAATAAAATATAAAACAATTAAAACATTTAAAAAACATAACAAACAAAAGCAGGGGGGGAAAACACACACCCCCAACCCAATCCTACCCCTCTCCCTCACCAAAAGCCTGATGGAACAGCCAGGTCTTACACTTCTTGTGGAAAGCCGGGAGGTCCGGGGCCAGACGGGTCCCCACCAGGAGGGAGTTCCACAGGCACAATGCAGCCACCGAGAACGCCCTGTCCTGCGTTTAAATATAAAAATATATTTAAATATATATTTAAATAATATATATTTTAAGTAAAATTATTGTAATGAAATTTGAAAATGAACTCCTGCTCTTAGAATATATTGAGTCAAATGCACTGTTCATAAGAACTTTCCTGGAGCATAAATGCATCAGGACAAGAGATGTATAATATTTTTAATGTCTTTACGATTGTTTTTCCTATAAAGCTCATGTTAAAAAGCTGATGTTTGCTATGGTAATAATCAGGTGAAGTTTTGCATTGGTTTACTGCTTTATCGCAACTCTTAAATGAGCTAAAAACAGGACTTAACTATAAAATTATCTCAATTGTTTTGTCAAAATAGTGCACCCAGAGGTTCAAATATTTTGTTCTGTCTGCATGTAGCACCCAATGTGAGAAGTCTTTGTAAAACTTAGTGGGAAATGTTTATCCTACTTTAAAATTATTTGAACCTCTGGGTGCAGTATTTTGAAGAAAAAATATCTCAATATTTCTTTTGTCAAAAGTGTTATGCTCTACAGAATACACTTGGGAAAGTCCTTTTACATATGATTACCTCCTGAAGATGCTATTTTTCTGCAGCAAAATGTTGAGGATTACATACATGAACTTTCCAAAGCATATACAGCAAAAGCTACGCTTGGAATTTCAAATGGGTGTTCTAGTTTGGCTCGTTTTAAACAGACACTCTAACACTGATAAAAATGGGCATTGCATTTTATACATGTTACAGGGCACCCACAGGGCAACACTGTAGCCCTGCAACATGGGCCCTTTTCATACAAGATGCCTTGACCCAGTGAAATGCACCCCACCTGCGGTGTTCACATACACGCCTCCAACCATCTTTACCCAGCGAAACTGGGTGGAGGCATCTCATGTGAAAAGGGCCCATGTTACAGGAATGTGGTGTTTCCCTGTGGGTGCCCTGTAACATGTAGAATAAAATTAACACCCATTTTATTGGTTTTAGAGTGTCTGCGTAAAAAGGGCCATCGTCTGAAAACACGTTTGGCAAAGATTCTAAGACTTCAAAAGGAAAATAAGACTTTTTACAGCAGAGTCTATACTTGACAAAGGCTGTTATTCTTTCAAGAATTAAAAAGAAAATACGTTTTTTCCCTGTATTTAGAATTACTTATTGTCGAGTGCTGTTCATTCTTTTAGCAAAATAAATTAATATGGCATCTTTTTAAATGGGAGGTTTTTCCTTTCGGTATGTCTGTTATATTTTAGTGTGCCATAGAAATCCTCGTTTTCTACTATCGAGTTATTCCACAGATTGATTGATTGATTGATTGATTTAAACAATAACTCAGAATTTCTTCCCTTTAACGAAGTAACTAACTAAGTTAGGGTGCTTGCCCACATTACCCGAGCGGAGGAAATTTACATATTGTAAATTCACGGTGCGAAATAATCATGTAGCTCTGAATGTTGTAGCAGAGTTAAAACTGTTATTAGTAGGGATGTGCGAACAGAACGGGGTTTGGCCGTTCGGTCTGAAAACTTAGTTTAGGTTCATGGGTTTGGTCCCGTGGAGATCGGACTCCCCGAACGTTCAGAAAGTTCGGCCACGGCAGAGGCTTGGGACACTCCAGGGGTGTCTGTAGAGGCATGGTAGGCCGTGGGGGAGACAGCAGCAACAGAGACTGGGAAGGGTTGGCGCTTGGTACCCTGGCTTGCCTGGGCAGGCAGGCTCAGTGCTTGGCCCCTGGGAGTGCCCGTGGCACCATGGCTGGCCGTCTGAGACCCAGCAGCAGCAGCAGCAGGCCGGGAAGGTTTGGGGCTTGGTGGCTGACCTGGCACCCCTACTTGGCAGGGCATTGCAGGCTGCCAGGAATCAGTGGAGCAGCAGCAGAAATTGGATTGCCTGGTAGCAGAACCCATGATACAGCAGAGGCAGAAGCAGCAGACAGGCAGTGTGGCATGATCAGTGTGAAGGCAGACTGAGGCAGGGTTTGAGCTTGGCAACTTTAGTGGGTGGGCAGACAGGTAGCATGGCATGAGAGGCAGTAGGGAAGGCAGGCTGGGACCTTGTCAGGGCATTCTGATAGGCTGGCGAAGGCTGAAGCACGCGTGAGAGAGAGCCAGTCAGATAGGTGGGCCGAGATCATCTAGCCAGAGGTCGGCTGGCAGGCGTACAGCTTCCCAATGCCACCTGGTGTCATGAGGTCAGTCAGATAGGCCATCTGAGGCCATCGAGAGAGAGAGAGAGAGAGAGAGAGAGGAAGGGCAGGCCCTGGGCATTGGGAGGAAGGGACAGCACCTCAGCAGCAGCAGCAGCAGCCCAGATTGAGGAGGAGCCCTGTCAAAAGATTGCCCCTGGCATGGGATGGCATGTGCCACTGCACCATCAATCCATGTCCAGGGGCAGCTCAGGGAATCCCAGCAGCAGAAGGTTGACCTTGATGAAAAGCAACTGCTAAACCAACTTGGCCCCCAGTATCAGGCGGTGCAGTGAGCAAATGTCCCCCACCACAGAGAACACCCGCTCGCTGGGGATACTCATTGGTGGGCAGGACAACAGAACTTTGTCCACTTTGGACAGGGTTGGACACATGTCCCTCTGAGAGCTGTGTCACCACCATGTTCTGCCCATCTCATCAATGCTGTCAGTGGTACAGCAGCAGCAGCAGCCAGCTGAGGCTCAGAAGCATCAGTGCACTATGGAGGAGCTGGGGTGGGGGCAGTTGCCAAGTCCATCGGCAGCTGCAGGACGTGGAGGGAGGCATGAATTTCAACCGAAAGCCACACGCATGTTGGGGAAAATGATTGCGCTCAATGGGCAGTCCTTCTTGGTGGTTGGGGACATGGGGTTTAGGTGCCTGATTGAGTTCCTGGCCCCCCAGTTTAAGCTGCCCTCGCGCACCACCCTGAGTTGGCAGTGGTGCCAGCCTTGTACCAGGCTTTAAAGGAGTGGGTGAGAGAGCAGTTTGAAGGGGCTGGGGGTGCCACCGTCCACTTCACCACCGGTCTGTGGTTGAGCAGAAAGGCGCAGCATGCCTACCTGGCAATGATGGCGCACTTGTGGCAGGATCCGGAGGCAGCATTTGGGAGTGGCAGGGGGGGTTTTGAAGCAGGGTATAGGTGAGCCCTGCTTCAAGCGGAAGTCACAGATGGCCCCCACACATCTCAGAACATTGAGGTATCCCTGACTACCATGGTGAGGGAGTGTGTCATGCCAGGTGAGCCCTACACCAAGGGGTGCGTGGTGATGCACAACGTGGCCAACATATTGAGGGCAGTCCACGAGGGGGCTTCACCAGCATTCCTTGTGCCACACACACCCTTCACCTGGTGGTCATGGACACTCTGGGCTTGGGGGAGAAGGGGATTGGGGCAAGCACCCTTAGCTCCCTGATCGGATGGGGGAGGAAGCTGTCCAGTTTAATTAACCCGAGCATGAAGGGCAGCAACCTTTTTCTGGGTGAAGCAGGCAGAGCAAGGCTCCCCAATGCACCAGCTGGTGCAGGACGTGTCCACCAGGTGGACTTCCACATTCCTGATGCTCGAGCGACTTCTCGAGCAAAAAGCCGCCTTGCATCAGGTTCAACGGGTGATGGAGAGTGGGGCACCGCCAGGGTACAGTGGGGCAGAATGAGAGATCCTGGCTCACACTGTCTTTGTTCTGAGACCATTCCTGGCCATGACGGACACCATCAGCTCCTCCACGGCCATCATTGTCAGGTGACCTCTCTGTTCCAGAGTCTCCACAGGAGGCTGAATGAGATTCTCCAGGGGCAGAATTGTGACCCTCAGGACAAGAAGCTGGCAGATGAGGTGGTTGCTATGATGCAGCAGCTGAAGGCAGGGCTGAAGGCATGGTTTGATGAGCTTTGCAGTGGGAGGAATACGTGTTGGCAACCATGCTGGACCCTGGTGTTAAGGGTATCGTGGCATGCCAGACCCCACTGTTAGGCCACTGGAAGCATGTCCTGGTGGAGAGGGTCTGCCAGGCAGAGAGGGCTCTGGAGAGTGTGCAGCAGCACCACACCCCTGGAGATGGTGGAAGCAGCCACTCCTTTCAGTCAAAGGGGTCTGTCCCTGACCTCAGCCCTAGCAATAGCAACACCAACAGCAGGTTGGGCAGCAGAAGCACCCCTATTGATTCTGGATGATATGGATGATGTGGATGGACAGTCCTGCCTGCCTGTAATGTAGTCCCCAGAACTCTGATGGTGGGTTGAAATGTTGTACCACTGCGGCAGCATTTACCAGCAGAAAGTGCTCTTCTGCACCAAGCAGCATGGTTAGGAAGGGAGAGATTTTCGCACCTTGCACTTGTGGCTTTCCGCGGTTGCTCCCGCAGTATTTTTGCCAGTGTAGATTTCATGTGGAAGCGGCAGTTTTACCACAGTTTCCCCTTTCCCTTAAGCGTGGCAGCTTTGTGATTCTCACAGCATTGCAGCCAGGTGCTTAGCCACCTTGGCACAAGGGAAGTTGCTGCCTTGTAAACAAAGTTCTTATTCGAGGGGCTCCTTCCATTCTCATATGTGAGCCCTTCTCTTACCAGCATATACCAAGATCACTAGCTTAAAAAAACCCACGTGATGTTCACACGCCCCCACCCTATATAAGGTACCTAAACCCAACACAGTTCCTTCCAACCCTAAGCAATTAGGAAAAAAATTCCATGCGGGGTTGGAAGGGTGGGTGCTTGTGAGAATGTTTAGAGCCATCTCGAAGAACCTTGTTTACAAGGCAGCAACCTTCTGTTCTCCTTCGAGTGGCTCCTCCCATTCTCACAAATGGGAGCATACCAAGCCTAGAAAGAGGCGGCGGGGGAATTTTCTAACAAAATGACACTCCATGCAGGTTGGATCTACAGCCTGGGAGGGGGTTAGCAGGCAGGGGGCAGCCTGCTCTGGGGGGTCCATTCAGCTGGGGGAGGGTTGGTTGTTCAGTGCTGTCTCTGTTAAAAGGATGAACAGATTCTCCCTCTTCCCTTTGTGATCGACCCATAGATTGCCTCATAGAGAGAAATGGGGGTGCAGAGCAGCTACAATGAGGCAGATAGCCATCCCAGCAAAGGGGAAGAATTTGTCCTTGGCACCCTAACACACAAGAGAATTCACAGAAGAGCAAGGACTCCCCTCCCCTCCATCCCCTCGAAGAAGAACTTTGCTTACAAAGCAGCAACTTTTGCTGCGAAGGAGGGGACAGGGGGGGACTCTTGCCCCACATGTGTAGCAGTGCTGTGGGGCTACAACTGAGCTGTTTAAAAAGGTGGTGCCGGTGGTGCAAGAGAGACTCCTCCAGGACTCGGGAGTGGGGCTCCCGGCTCCCACGGATGCCGCATATGCCTGGGAATGGCCCTGATCGCTGCCGGACCCCTCCCAGGGCAGGGCACAGGGGCAAATGTGCCCCCCCGTCCCGTGCCCTGGTGGCCACGCCCCTGCATCAGACTCTGAAGCAGGTAGTCAGAGTCACCCTAAGTTCATTCATTCAATGATCTATTATTCAGCATCACCATGCGTCAGGGACTCACTCTCAGTGATGGAAGGCGGCATAAAACTGCTTGTGTTCACAAACTGCAGACATGTCGCATCTGCAGATACTGCCAGCAGGTAATGCGGAATCGCGGAAATATCAAGGGGAAGTTGGCGGCAAGACACATTAAGTGCCGAGTTCTCAGAATAGAATGGCGGCGCGGTAACAGCTGCTGCCGCTTCAGCCGCTTCAGTAGTGGGTCTTGGGACTTGAGTGGCTGATTCTTGAAGTGGTGGAATGACAGCTCCCCATGAGTGGAATGATGGACCCAGAACCCTGACGTTGGGTCCTGGGACAAGAGTGCCAGCTTCTGGATGAAGTGGATGGACAGCCCTCCCTGCCTGTAGCGCAGGTCCCAGAGCCCTGATGGTGGGTCCTGGGACTGGAGTGGCTGGCTGTTTCCTGATGTAGTGGATGACAGCTCCCTGTGAGTGGAATGACAGCCCCAGAACCCTGATGGTGGGTCTTGGGGCTGGACTGGCTGTTTCTTGATGCTGTGGATTGACAGCTCCCCTTGACTGTAACATAGGCCCCAGAACCCTGATGGTAGGTCCTGGGACAGGAGTGGCAGCTTCTGAGTGACATGGATGGACAGCCCTCCCTGCCTGTAATGTAGGCCCCAGAACCCTGATGGTGGGTTCTGGGGCTGGAGTGGCTGGCTGCTTCTTGATGCAGTGGAATGACAGCTCCCCATGAACAGAATGACAGTCCCAGAACCCTGATGGTGGGTCCTGGGACTAGAGTGGCAGCTTCTGGATGAAGTGGATGGACAGCCCTCCCTGCATCTAATGTAGGCCTCAGAACCCTGAGGGCGGGTCCTGGGAATGGAGTGACTGCTTTTGATGCAGTGGAATGACAGTTCCCTGTGAGTGGAATGACGGCCCCAGAACCCTGATGGTGGGTTCTGGGACTAGAGTGGCAGCTTCTGGAGGAAGTGGAATGATAGCCTTCCCTGCGTGTAACATAGACCCCAGACCCCGGATGTTGGGTTCTAGTACAGAAGTGGCAGCTTCTGAATGAAGTGGAACGACAACCCTCCTTGTCTGTAATGTAGGCCCAAGAACTATGAATGTGCTGTTCAGATGTTCAGTCCAAAAACTTAGTTCAGGTTCGTGTGTTTGGTCCCACGGATTTTGGACCCCACAGAATGTTCAGAATGTTTGGTCATCTGGAGGCTTGGGGGGCTCCAGAGGTGCCCGTGGGGGCTAGTCAGGCTGTTGGAGACACAGAAGCAGCAGCAGCAGAGACCGGGAAGGCTTGGAGCTTGGCACCCCGGGTTGCCCGGGCAAGCAGGATCAGCACTTGACCCCTGGGGGTGCCCATGGAGCCATGACTGGCCATCTGAGACCCAGCAGCAGTATCAGCAGAAGCTGGGAAGGCTTGGGGCTTGGTGGCTGGCCTGGCACCCCTGCTCGACCAGGCATTTCAGGCTGCCAGGCATCGGCAAAGAAGCGGCAGAGGCCCAGTCAGGTTTGGTGGCTGGCACCCCTACTTGTATGGGAATTGCAGGCTTGCATCCTACTCCCTGGATCTCAACAAAGTCTTCTGAAAACTGGTCAAGCCTTGCCCAGTGGTGAATCATGTGGCCACTCAATAGCAGACATTGGATTGTTGGGGCACAGTACCCGTGGCACAGCAGAGGCAGCAGAAGCATAAGTAGCAGACATTAGATTGTCAGGGCACAGTACCCATGGCACAGCAGAGGTGGCATTGGCAGCAGCAGCAGACATTGGATTGCCCAATAGCAGAACCCATGGCACAGCAGAGGCAGCATTGGCAGCAGCAGCAGACATTGGATTGCCTGGTAGCAGAACTGATCGCACAGCAGAGGCAGCATTGGCAGCAGTAGGTATTGGATTGCCAGGGCACAGTACCCATGGCACAGCAGAGGCACCATTGTCAGCAGCAGCAGACATTGGATTTCCCGGACACAGTACTCGTAGCACAGCAGAGGCAGCAGCAGCAGCAGCGGTAGACATTGGATTACCCAGTCACAGAACCCATGGCACAACAGAGGCAGCAGCAGCGGACATTGGATTGCCGGGGGACAGAACCCATGGCACAGCAGAAGTGCAGCAGCGGACATTTAATTGCCAGGACAAATTACCCGTGACACAGCAGAGGTGGCATTCAGTGGCAGCAGTAGACATTGGATTGCTGGGGCACAGAACCCATGGCACAGTCGAGGTAGCAGAAATGCAGCAGCGGACATTCGATTGCCCAGGCGTAGAACCCATGGCACAGCAGAGGCAGCAGCAACAGCAGTAGCAGACATTGAATTGTTTGGGCACAGTACCTGTAGCACAGCAGAGGCAGCATTGGCAGCATCAGCGGACATTGGATGGCCGGGGCACAGTAGTAGACATTGGATTGCATTTCATCCAATTGATCATATATTATTTTTCTTAAAGAATGTAAAGATTTATAATGCATTCAGTCTACGTGATCATTGTGGCCAGTCTCTGTGTAACATTTGATTAAGCAGGTCTGTCCAGACTTATTAAAATGGCTTCCTGTTTTAATTAATTCTCATTTTTCTGATTTCTGTACACTTCCCAATTCAGCTTGAATGACAATTCTCTAGCTGTTCAAGGAATCAATTCTGATCTGAGATTCTAATCTGCGATTGCCGTGGCACAGCAGAGGCGTCATTCAGTGGTGGCAGACAATGGCCGGCCAGGGCTTGGTGGCTGGCACCCCTACTTGGTGTGTGTTTCAGGCTGTACAACAGTGAGGAGCAAATGGCTGACGTGAGGTACCAGCAGCAGCAGACGTTGGATTGCCAGGGAACATTAACTACGGCTGGCACCCCTACTTGGCCGCAGCAGAGGTCTGGCCAGGGCTTCATGGCTGGCACCCCTACTTGGCCAGCATTGCAGGCTTGGATCATACTCGACCAATCTCAAGAAGCTCTTCTGAAAATTGGTCAAGCCTTGCCCGGTGGTGAATCACGTGGCCACCCAGTAGCAGACATTGGATTGCTGGGGCACAGCACCCGTGGCACAGCAGAAGCAGCAGCAGCGGAAATTCGATTACCGGGGCACAGTACCCGTGGCACTGCAGAGGCAGCAGCAGCAGACATTGGATTTCCCATGCACAGAACCCATGGCACAAAACACGTGGCAAAGCAGAGGCAGCAGAAGCAGGCATTGGATTACTGGGGCACAGAACCCATGGCACAGCAGAGTCAGCATTGGAAGCAGTAGCAGACATTGGATTTCCCAGGCATAGAACCCATGGCACAGCAGATGCAGCAGAAGCAGGCATTGGATTGCCGGGGCACAGAACCCATGGCGCAGCAGAAGCAGACATTGGATTACCGGGGCACAGAACCCATGGCACAGCAGAGGCAGCCTTGGCAGCAGCAGCAGACATTGGATTGACCGGCCACAGAACCCATGGCACATACAGCAGAGGCAGCATTGGCAGTAGCAGAAGACATTGCCTGGTAGGAGAACCCATGGCACAGACAGCAGAGACTGGATGTGCGTGGGCGCTCCACGTGGTACACATGCACACGTGTGTGCACACACCCCAGCCATGTTGGTCTGTGTTTGGAAGCTTTGGGAAAATCTCATCCATGGGCTTTTGGAGATTTGCTTTGAAATTCATTTGGTATTTGGGTTGCAAAGTAAACTTGGTAATCAAGGAAGACGCAGGGTATGTTAATAAACTCTTGACAGTGATAAATTTGTGTAGATAGTGGAAACTGCAAATGCAAGCCTTTCTGGGTGTTTAATATCTGCCAAACCATACAGAGATGACTTGCTACTGTGGGAAAGAAAATACTTCTTTTTAGTTTAACCATTGCAGTGCTTCTGTCAGCTTTGTAAGGATGTTTTTTTAAATGTGATTATAAACTTCAGAGGAAACATAAGCTGTAGGGGTTCAGCTTATGCTCTCATAAAATGCCATGGAGAAGTATAAATATTATATTGTGGTTTTGGTGCCTGCCTTGCTATACCATCAATTCATACTTGACTATAAAGTTTATCCTTTAATGTTTGAGTTGAAATTTGCTCATTTCCATTGAGATACAAAGCAATTGACTTTAGGATGATTTATAACAAAGAAAGACCTAGGAATTTCATATAAAATCTCAGCTAAGAATGCAGATGTTAGAATTATAAGGATCATGTAGCTTCCTCAGAAGCTGTTCTGAAATTAGCAAGGGATTTCACCTTCTTAGTAGAGATGGATTTAGTTCCTTTTCATACTCTGCCATAGCTGAGATGTTGAGCTCCGGGGTTTTTATTCTACTCTGTGTGATGGCATCCAGTAGCCTTGTTATTATTAAATTCCAGATCTAAACTTCCTCCTGGTTTCCCTCATTATGGCTCAAGTCTTAAAACTATACACTTGTAGAGTAAGCTTACTAATATCAATAGGAATACACTGGAGTAAGTGGTTTTAGGAATGCAGCACATAACTTTTTATTTTCTTTTACTTTCTGTAGATATCTACTAACTTGTATTTTCATTTCCTGTTCTTTAGACCAGGGTGAGAAATATTTTCCCTCCTGGGGGCCACCTGGAAAGTTAGCACATGCTCCAAGGGCTGCATAGAAGTTGGGGTCAGAAGCAGTGCATCCAAGAAATGGAGGGCCCAGGTCATGAATCTGTGCCATGGACCTTTCTCCTATCTTTGTGTGCATGTCCTCCTCTCTTACACGATCAATGTAATGCATCTTGTGGCTCTTGGCAATAGGAGAATTTTGGTATATGGCTCTTGGGCTTTGGAACCTTACGCACCCCATGGTAGCTTGCAGAGGAAATTATCATTGAGAAGTTCTCTTGGTTTTAGATATATTTTGCTTTTTGTTGGAGTTATGCATTTTTGGCTCCAGAAATTCATAAACAGAGATTAATAGTAAAATATTTTTTCACGGAGTTTGCAAAGTTTAGAAAGAAAAATTGCACTTGTACATTTCTGTTAGCCTCGACGACAGTGTCATTGAACCAGCCATAATGGGCTTGATTCACCTCTATCTAGTTATCGATTGATCTTACATAAAAGCCTTGAGTGTCATAACTTCTGATGCACCATACACTAGCATAATTTGGAGAGGAATCCGATCCAGTATCTGGTGTATGTATTGAGTTATTATCCAAAATGACTTTCACTGTTATATCATTTTAAATGGTTTATTAATCAACTTCTTAATTTTTTTATAGATTAAAAAAATCAACAGGAATTTTCCCGTAAACCAGCAGGTAAGAAAATACATATTGATACAACCTAATTCATATTTCTGTAGAACCTCAGTCGTAAAA
The DNA here is from genome assembly GCA_003113815.1 of Sphenodon punctatus. Classification (NCBI taxonomy): domain Eukaryota; kingdom Metazoa; phylum Chordata; class Lepidosauria; order Sphenodontia; family Sphenodontidae; genus Sphenodon; species Sphenodon punctatus. The sequence continues at coordinate 372,794 of QEPC01013565.1, forward strand.
TTATTTTGTAATGGCATTTAGAAGAACTTTAAGTTAGAGAACTCATAATAAATTTTCTGTAATATAGGCCCTTTTTACACGGGTCTCTCCTACTCATGAACATGCAGAAATATGTGTGTTCATGAGTGGGAGAGGCCGTGTGAAGGACACAGCACGGGCATACATGATGAGTGAGGGTGTGTGCATGCTCCCACCACACCTAACACGCATCCCCACTAAGCCCCCACTCATCCCCACACACGGAGCAACTGGGGATAATGGAGGTTGCTCCATACGTGGGGATGAGTTGGTGGTGAGTGTGAATGTATGTGCGGATGTGTGCATGCCCCGCCCGCCCACCCACCGCACACGCACCGGTGCACCCACGCACCCCTCACCCAGTGGTCCCATGTAAAAATAGCCGGAGATCAGAGCCTGTCTAGCCTACATAAAAAGAAATCACAATTGTAATCAAATGGAATTTTTGATGTGCATGAAAAATCAGATTACGTACCATATTTCCAAGTTGCGCCTGTTTGTATATAAATACGTTGCCCAATACATGTCTATTTGGTTCTACTTTTATATTTAGTAAAACTGACAATGAATTAATATACTCTAAATGCAGAAAATTTCCTTTTATAGTGTACTTTTCTTCTGTAGTTATCAAAGTGCTTTACAAAGAAAGTATTGAGAATGTGAATGACTTGTCCAAATTCATACATCGAAGTAAAACCCATTTTTCTGTACTCCTTGCCCATACCTATTGCCTCATGTATGGCTATATTTTTGGCTAGGTCAAACATGACTATTCAGGCAAGTGAAAAGGAGTCAAGACATAAATGAATTAGTCAGGAAAAGATTATTAAAATTCTGCCATCGGTTATACTTTGTACAGTGCCTGCCTTTTACTAGAAAAATAAAAATAAAAATAACTGAAAGCAAAAAAATTGGTCTAACATCTACTTAAATTTATCTTTAAGAATATTTTTGAGAATTCTAGAAAGGTTGTGTTTGTCACATTGTGAAATAGAAAAAGTGTTTTCTCTATAAAGTTCTGTAATATCTCCACCATCTCAAAAGGTGTTAATTATTAATCAGCTTCAAGAATAGTTCTTTTTACAATTATTTAGTTTACAACAGCATAAAGATTGCTATTGAATGATCTGAAAGCATGGAAGAAGAAAACTGCCTAATAAACAGAAGAAGCAAGCTAAAGTTTTCATGATTGTGATTTTATTTGAATTCATCCATTAGCTTTCATTACCATACAGCAAAGACAATAAAAATATAAATAGCAGCTATAATGGCTCATCAGGCTTGTGTATTAGTATGCTGTGCTCTATGCTACTCAGGACCTTCTGGCACTAGTGGGTTGAGATGGCATTTGTTTCCTCTTCATTAGAGTTTCATTGGCATGGAAAGCATAAATAGCTTTCTGGGCTTGAATAGATTGTTGGTCATGTTATCCATAACAGAGCCTGCAATTAATGTATTCTACCCTGATGAGTATCTATAACTATAGTCCAAAAGACTTACCATGGAAGATTTCAGGGAAGATGGCCAAAACATCAATTTGAAGAAAGGTAAGCCAATTATGAGGTCAGTCAAGCAATTTCCTGCATAGAAAGAAGATGCCTGACTGAATTGTGGGGATACTAAAATCAGTGGCGGCTCCCCCTGCAGGAAGTTTGGGGCAGTGCCCTCCAAAGCACTGTGGGAGGCACCGCCGCAGCAGAACTGTTTAAATAAATTTTAAAAAAACCTGCGCCGCCACTTATGACAGCTACAGCAGCCTCTGAGCTGCTGCAGAGGCTGCTGTAGCTGTCACTGAACTTGTTCTCCCTTCAGGGACCCACCCACTCTGCTGGGAGAGGGAGTGAGTCCCCAAAGGGACAAAAAGGCTCAGCTGCCCAAAGCGTTTTCCATAGGAAAACGCTATTTGGGCGGCTGAACTCCTCCGTCCACAGCACGCATAGGACGTGCTGTGGAGGGAGGGGCAAATCCTTTCCATTGCGCTCAATGGGCGCAATGGAAGATCTCACCAGGGCGGTCGTGCTGACAGCCCTGGTGAGATAGCTTGACTCGGGGGACTGAGGCAGGGAGGAAGCACACATGCTTGCTTCCTCCCTGCCTCAGTCAGTCCCCCGAGAGTCTCAGTGCGCCCGCTAGTTCCTGCTCCAGCTCCCGCTGCCTCCCGAAGGAGCAGTCAGAAGGCGAGCAGCCTGCAGGTAAGCACTGCATGAGGGGGGGGATGAATCAGTCACTGAATGATCCCTCCCCCCCCTGCATCCACCCCCTAGGCGCTAGGCCTGTTTTCCCCCACACCCACCCCTAGGCTGTTCCCCCCACCCCACACCCTAGGCTGTTCCACCCCGTACCCACCCCCACCCTGCATCCCATCCCTAGGCTGTTCCCACCACGCACCTACCCCTACCCTGCATCCCACCCC
>QEPC01013565.1:382506-420290 GCA_003113815.1 Sphenodon punctatus
ACACACACACACACACACACACACTAAATGTAACTGCTATTAACTATTTTAAATGCTGTGAACTAAATGGATTATCTAATAAGTCCAAAGCCTACTCCTACTCTAAATGAATAAAAAAACAGGGGAAGGGAAGGGAATCAGGGATGTAATATATGGGAGAGGGAAAGGATTCAATCGAGGGGGGAGGGAGGAAGGAAGATTGAACACAGGGAACACAGGGAGGGATAAAAATAAAAAATAACAACTAAATCTATCTAAGCTAAGCTAAATAAATGAGAATATGGAAGTAGATGGGTTGGATGGGTGAAATAGGAGGAGGATGACAATGGATTAGGAATAGGGAAGGAACAAAAAATGCTGGGAGTCGAGGGAGCCTTCTGAAACGCCTGATGTTTAGGAATAATGACTAGCTCAGAAGGTGTTGGGAAGGGGGGAGGCAATCAGTTTTGTTTCTTGCTGCGCCCGCCTCACCGCAAGCCCCATTGGCTCTGTGCAGCCTAGCCCGTGGCCAATCGCAGACTGTGAAGCCAGTGTTCTGAGGCAAAAAAAGATGGTGATTGGGCAGGCTGGCTGCTACTCCAAGCCTCTCCACCCCTGGTGCTTGGAAGTATGCTCCTCAGCTGACTCCCCCTCCCTGCCACATTTGGCCTTCCAGTGACACCATGTTTTTCTCGTTTTAGCCACCCAAACGCGATCCGACCTGACCGAACTGTTAGGTCATTTCGGCATTGAGAATTGAGTTTGGTTTGGTCAGTTCGGGTTCGGTCGTCCGAACAGGCCGAGTTTGGGCTGAACTCCGAACTTCCCAACCGTGTTCGCCCATCCTTAGGATCGGCCCCAGTGGGTTTACAGTCTAAGACAAACAAGGACAGGAGAGACACAGGAGTGAGGAACATGAGAGACAGGAATACATCCACAAAGTTGTGAAGTTTACTTAGCTTAGTTACAGGGGAGAAGGGGAACCCTAAGAAAACCAGAAAGTAGACTCGGGATGAGGAGGTAGGTAAAGTCTGACAGAATAAATAGGTTTTCAGGAGGGATTTGAAGGTTGAGAGGGAGGTTATTTACATCACTAAAAATGTTCATGTCTTTGTAAGATAGGCCTGTATTTATTAATTATTTTACAGGAAACATCTCTGTGTACCTTTTGACTGAAAGACATCAGTTGTCAAAAGAAGGATATTGAAAAAATATATTTTACCACTACTAATAAGGAATGGCATGTGTGTATAGAAAGGAAGAAAGAGTAGCAGCGGATTTTGAAATCTCTTTGTGTGTGTCTGATTTATATAGATATATACATATATGTATGTGTGTATGTATCAATATCCATCAGGTCATTTACGTCAAGCAAATTGTTGACAGGAGAGAATATAATAATAGTATAATAATCAATATCAATCAGGACAGAGAGAAAAATACATCTTCATAGTTCGAATGTGATCAAGAGGACAGATCAAGAGGACAGAATACCATTTATCATCAGGGTGATGAAGGAGAAATAGCAGTGAGAAATAACAGAAGAAGGTTGTTGACTACTCATAGCAAAGCTATCATGCCAGAGATGTGTTGACAAATTGGGTAACATCCATTGTTTTTTTTAGAAATGATTGGATAGCCTGTTTTCCAAAGCACTTTGCTGAGAAGTGAAAGATCAAATTAAAATTGTTTCATATGATCAAGAAGTGGGTCTCTAGAGGTTTTTCTTTTTAGGTATGAGGAATGCCAAGGGATTAGAATATTTTAGAAATGGTGTTACTTGCCACAATCCCAAGAAGGATCTGCACAGGATCTGCATGGGTTCCACATGGGTTCCGCGTGGCACAATGTGCCTTCAATGGACATACATGCGCTTTACGCACATGTGCGTGAGCATAGGTTGCAAACACAGAGCATGAGATTTGCCCCAGTGTGGATAGCAGTTGAGAAGACATGGCCAGTGGGTCATTGAAAGGGACAAGGATACTTATTAATGGGTTGTTATATAGGTTCTGAGAGTGGGAAATCAAGGAATTTTGAGGCAGAAAGTAATAGTAGTAGGTAATTGGTAGAGGGGTTACTATTATGATAATCTTGAAGGTGCACTCATCCAATGTTAAAGTCAATACAAGTTTTTCCATTGACCTAATGTGCCCTTAGAACAAATTGATTCCCCCCCCAACCATCTGCACTCATTGATACTCCATAGCTAATAAAATATTTTTCAGATAATGGAGAAAAAACTCAGATTATTGAAACCAATGTAGTATTATTATTATTAACAAACATTTATATAGCGCCAGCAGTGTACCTGGCACTTTATAAAGTAATAAAATAGACACGGTCCCTGCCCCTAGGGCTTACAATCTGAGAGATAGGAGCTGGGGGAGAGACATAGGAAGGGGAACAGAGGGAGAGACAAGGGGTCTAACATTCATGAAGATGCGAGGTCTCAAGTGCACGTACTTGGCTTGGTTATGATGAGAATGACAGCAGGCAGGTCCATGTTGCAAGGATAAGGGTAAACCGATCGTAGGTATAGGAATAGTGGCTCAGCAGGATAAAGAGTCAGACAGAGCAGAGCGAAAGAGGTGAGTTTTAAGGAGAGATTTGAAGGTATGAAGGGAGGGGGCAAGGCGGATGTGGACAGGGAGGGAGTTCCAGGCATGGGGGGCAGCAAGTGAGAAGGGACGAAGGCGCTTAGGGGAGCAGGGAAGGCGTGGAAGGGTGAGAGAAGGGACAGAGGAGGAGCGAAGTGCACGGGCTGGAGTATGGAGGGCGATAAGTGCAGAGAGGTAGGGGGGAGCAAGGTTGTGAAGAGCTTTATAGGTGAAGACTAGGAGCTTGTGCAGGATTCGTTCAGGAAGGGGAAGCCAGTGAAGCGAAGAGAGGAGGGGCTGCACATGGTCGAAGCGACTGGCGAGGTAGATGACCCTGGCAGCAGAGTTTTGGACAGAGATGAGGGGAGAAAGGTGAGACCGGGGAAGGCCAGTGAGAAGGAGGTTACAGTAATCGAGGCGAGAGATGACCAGAGCATGAACAAGAGTTTTGGCAGACGAGACAGAGAGAAATGGGCGAATGTTAGCAATGTTATGGAGGGAGAAGCAACAGGATTTAGCAACAGAGTCAATGTAGGGTTTAAAAGAAAGGGGTGAGTTATGTATAATTTTAATACATAACACTAATTGTAAGCTGTATAATTACTAAAACATATGTTCCCTAACTGGAAGAAGGATTCGGCCCATCATAAAATAGGCAATAAGATTACGTGATTTCAAGTTGATAGCCAAGGGCTTTTATATTTGGTCTGCCAAGGTAGGGTACGAAACACAGATGTGTTTCCTATTCTTGGAACTTATCACTGCTGTGCAGCTGTTATATTAACCACAGAAAATGTCAGCTCTTGAGAGACACAGATACATCATTAGGCTAGGGTGAGTTTTAAAAAGTAATGCTGACTTTTTTAACCCTTGCAATATTGTAGATAAATGAACTTGTTCAGAGTAAATTAGATTGAAATACTGAGGGATAGTATTGAAGTTCATAGCTTTCAGCAATATCCCCAAAATCTGTCTATCTGATGAACTCTCCTATTCCTATTTGATAGTGATCAGATTCCAGACCAGACTGACATTGCCTGGACCCTCCTACCCTCAAGCAGACCCTATCACTAACTACTTTCCCTCTTCTTGTGTTCCCATGGTAATATGGGTTGCACAGTCTATTACACCATTCCAGTGGTGAAGTTATCTTCTCTCAGTATGACTGGCCTGTGCCACAGGCAAATTTAGAGATTGGTAGCGGTGGGACTATCAGTATCAGATTAATCCGATAATATTGATAATGGTTGGTATCAGATTAATCCAATAATACTGATAATTGTTGGTATCGGAATATCAGGTTTTAAACATTGCTGGTTTTCTTGGATTTTTAACATTGCCCATTGAAATATTAAAGATCCGAGAAAATTGACAATGTTAAAGCCGATATCAGGAGATCCAATACGGATAAATCAGATACCGGATAATCCCCCATGAGTCCCACCTCTAGAGTTTGGTGGGCTGCCTTCTCTGCCCCATTTAAGATACAGTACAACTTAGCATGTGTACTAAAGTAGTTATTCCTACTTCATCTATACTCAGGATAATCATTTTCAGTTTTATTGGGTTTACTGCTACTTTCACATGCACAATACATCCAATACAGTATTGTATTGTATTGTATTGTGCAGGCAAAACCAAACATCAGTTAAATAGTATTAATGGAGCTTTCAGCTTTGAAAGAGTGAAGAATTTACACACAAGAAACTACTGCTGAGTAATAAAGTGTTCAGTTTTGAGAAACCAGCTAGTAAAATAAACTCCCTAGGAGTAAATCAGATAATTGCTTTTTTAGGCAATAGCCTTATGTGTTTGAGTTTTGTTATATTGACTAAAAGAGCACTGGAATATGCTGTTTAGTATCTGTACATTTTGGTTTCACAATATATGAGTTTTTCTTTCTGCATTAAGAGGCACATTTCTATTGCTGGTCAACATTCAGCCAGGCATTCAAACACTGTTGGAGCTGTTTGCAGGAGGGGCGGGATATAAATATATTAAATAAATAAAAATAAAATATTATTTTTTCTGCCATGTGGGCATTGCATAAGCCACCAAAAAGCCAGCTTCTGAGTGAACAAAACAAAGCATTATTTGAATAATGCCTTCAAAAAGCTCTGTTTTTAAAGATTATAGTAATCTAATATAGCTCTGGTGTTAAACAAAGAAAACATGACAAATAGCAAAGTACACACTGTAAACCATACAGACATGGCAGAGACAGTTACCTCTGTGCAAATATTAGTTGGTTTTCTCTTCAAGGTTTAAAGAATGCTGGAAGTTTGACCTTGAATGGCTAAATAAATGTTTGAGTCTCACAATTCCCTCATCGCAAAAAATATGATTTTCTACATCAAATAGTTCTAGTAAACAATACTAATGGGTTGTACTCTCTCTACAAGCAACTGATGGGGGAAATGACAATATCAAACCAGATGGGAACAGTATTGATATAACACACAGTAAATAGGTTTCTGCTAAACTCAAACAATTCCATAAAAGGGCGAGCTCCCATTTTGATTACAGGCTCAATTGATACAAAGGTAAAATTCCATGTCCTCCACCTCTTATGCTGCCATATGGGCCTTCCAAGCACACTCAGATGTCCCAAAGCTGCCGCTGACAGCTCTGACTCTCACAAATGTGTTCCTGTGTTTTCTTTTTCTCCTTTGGATCTATGGCTATGTTATTTCAACAAGATTTTTAGGAAAGATACAATCTCAGCAGATCTGTGTCCAGTCACCTGACTCCCCTTCGTCCAAGACTAATCTCCTGCTAAGCTCAATAAACAAACAAAACAGCAAACAAACCAAAAGCCCCAACACTTGCCGGTGCGACCTTATGTCCTGCTCTTTTGGTAAAAATTTAGCTGGTGTTCTTTTCCTGAGAAGCTGGAAAGCTATTAAAGACATCTTCCCACTATGAGGGATCCAGAAAACTGACATCAGCCCAACTATGAGGGATCCAAAAAACTGACACAGTCCAGATGCCCTTGATGCTGCTGATCCACCACCTATTCAATAACCTTCCCTAACAAGGGAATGTTAGAGACTGGCCAATAGCTGACAAGGGAGTCAACATCAAGCAGTGGTTTCTTGAGCAGAGGCCGCACCACTGCCTCCTTGAGGCAGCCTGGCACTCTGCCTCCCTAAGGGAGGCATTGACCACAACCGCCAGCAAGTCTAAGCATCTCCCGGCTGACCTTGACCAGTCATGATGGGCACGGGTCCAGTTCACAACAGGAAGCCCTTACCGCCCCAAGGACATCCCCCGCATCAGTGGGTGACACCCAGTGAAATTGATCCCATAAAACAGGATAAGGTGGGGCTTCCATTTCCTCTGGTTCTCCTACTGCATCAAGCACAGCGTCGAATCATGGTGAATTGGTACTGTAACCTCCTTCTTTCTGGCCTTCCCCGGTCTCACCTTTCGCCCCTCATCTCTGTCCAAAACTCTGCTGCCAGGGTCATCTACCTCGCCAGTCACTTCGACCATGTGCAGCTCCTCCTCTCTTCACTTCACTGGCTTCCCCTTCCTGAACGAATCCTGCATAAGCTCCTAGTCTTCACCTATAAAGCTCTTCACAACCTCGCTCCCCCCTACCTCTCTGCACTTATCGCCCTCCATACTCCAGCCCGTGCACTTCGCTCCTCCTCTGTCCCTTCTCTCACCCTTCCACGCCTTCCCTGCTCCCCTAAGCGCCTTCGTCCCTTCTCACTTGCTGCCCCCCATGCCTGGAACTCCCTCCCTGTCCACATCCGCCTTGCCCCCTCCCTTCATACCTTCAAATCTCTCCTTAAAACTCACCTCTTTCGCTCTGCTCTGTCTGACTCTTTATCCTGCTGAGCCACTATTTCCTATACCTATGGTCTGTTTACCCTTATCCTTGCCACATGGACCTGCCTGCTGTCATTCTCATCATAACCAAGCCAAGTGTGTGCACTTGAGACCTCACATCTTCATGAATGTTAGACCCCTTGTCTCTCCCTCTGTTCCCCTTCCTATGTCTCTCCCCCAGCTCCTATCTCTCAGATTGTAAGCCCTAGGGGCAGGGACCGTATCTATTTTATTACTTTATAAAGTGCCAGGTACACTGCTGGTGCTATATAAATGTTTGTTAATAATAATAATAATAATAATAATAATAATAATAAATAATAAATAATTGGAGCAATTTTATCCACTAAAAAGTCAAGTGCAACTAATTAACTTGCACACTGCACCAGGTGCCACAGGCGACAATGGAACCATTTAGGTGACCCCTATCCCTACCTAGTTGGACACCTGGCTTATCCACAATGCTGGTAGAAGCTCCTCGAAGTAAAGGGCATTTCCTCTATAAGACAGGTGCATCCTGTCTCTCCAGAAAAATTCAAGAGCATCAGGCTGGTTAGTAATTACCCAGAGAGACTATCACTGTCTAACTTGAACTGAAACCCAGCTGCCTATAGCTTTGTTGGCCTTCCAACGAGCTCTGTTCATGCTGGTGGGCTGAGATACTATGCCATATCTGACACTGTAAAATTGCCAACCAAACCTCAGTGCCTACACTCAGCTGTCTGACCTCACTTAAAACTTTTTTACTGAAGAGAATTTTGCTCCGAGGCCAATGGGGACGATCATTTTTGCCCAGGAGTGTTACCAATACATCAGATTAGGGATGTGCATACAGAACCGAGTTCGGAAATGTGGTTCGCTTTGGTTTCAGAAATCGAGTTTGGTTCGGAAGTTCGGTTCAGTCGACTGAACTAGTCGAGTTCGGTCAAATTCCGAACTTCCAAACTGAATTCGTACTTTCAAAACCGGTGTTTTAAGCTGTTTTTGGCCTTCCAAACTGGTTCAGATTCAACCGAACAGTTTGGTTGAATTCGAGTTCGGTTCGGAAGTTCGGTTCGGTCGACTGAACTAGTCGAGTTCGATACAAACTCCGAACTTCCGAACTGCATTCGCACATCCCTACATCAGATAATCCTCCAATAACTTAGATGTCAACCAGGGTAGGAGCTGGTCTCAACGCCTGCCTCACACCTGAATAAGAATCTTGGTCGTCCAGACCAGATGTGAGGCACACAGCAGCCTAGGTGACGGTGTTGTTGCCTCCGATCCATATTCATGTTCCACTCATCCTGAGTGATGATAACATAGAAGGAACATGACAATTAATGTGGCATGTTGAAAGCTGTGATGCCAAAACCTTAATTCACCTGAAGCCTAAGCTCTCCCCTATCTGACTCCTAAGGGGAGATCTACAGAGCACAAACCCCTGATCACCATCGTCCACTGTCACTGATGTCCCTCCCTGACAGCCCAGCTACTGCTGCTCTCCTGGTGCCCAGTGGGACCTGAACTCAAATGGAGGGAGTCCCAAGCCAGAAAACCCTTTCGTAAGGGTCCCATTTGTCAGTGGGAATCTGTCACATAGGCAAACTACTAGAACAAGGCCCTGAGGCCTGACTGATAAGCAAAAAGCCAGGAACAAAGAATGGATTTGTCTGGATAGGTCATGCCAGACTAAGCGGGTCTTCTTCATTGACAGATTAACTAGTTCAATGGTGGAGGTGATTTAGCATTGCACAAAGGAGATTAAGGGGTGACATGATAGTAATCTAAAGGGCTGGCATCAAGAAGATGACAAGGAATTGTTCTGCATTGCTACAAATAGCAGAACTAGAAATAGTGAGCTCATTTAGCTTTCAGTTAAATATCGGGAAATCTTTCTAACAGTATGAGCTGTGTAGCAATGGAGCAAGTTGCCTAGGGAGGTTGTAGGCTTTCCATCACTGAAAGTTTTCCAAAAGAGGCTGGACAGCCATCTGTCATTAATGTTGCAGCTATTGTCATTCTACAACCAAGCAAAAGGTTGGGCTAAATGACCCTCAAGGATCCTTCCAGCTTTAAGATGGTATAATCATAATTAATAACAATAATCAATCATTTTTATTTGTATATAGCACCCTCCCTGCAATGGCACTTGGAGTGCTTCACATAGAACAATTTAACACAACTTTTAATCTGCACAACAACCCTGTGAGGAAGGTTAGGCTAAGTCATACCTCACGACGTCCACAGATGAATGAAGCCATAACCGTGCACTACTGGCCTTCTGATCTGCCCTTGGCATAGAAATAACATTTTGTCTTCCCCGATATCACCCCTTGCCATGAGAGCATTGCTACCCAGTGATGCTTGGCAATATAACTGGTATACCTATTTGAAGAGCACCAATGGAAACAACCAGAAAAACAGCCTAATTTGGGGCATTTTTACACACACCTTAAAGTGTTGGTCTTTCAGTCTTCTGGTTTTACAAGTCCACAAGTTAGTTCCTGGATGCATTCTTCACACACACACTGCCCTGAGGTAGTTCCTGGATGCATTCTTCACACAAACACTGCCCTGAGACAGCCTAAAGTAGCCGCAGCTGTAGATGTGAGGGGCTGCCATGGAAACCAAGTGACCACAGTTGCCTGGAGCAAAGCAGTTTACAGAGAACTTTTTACATACACAAGTTCTGGGAGAAATTCTATGCAGAAGTTCAAAGAGCCAGATGTTTAAGATCTGGGTGAGTGATTTAGAGACACAGAAAGTTCAGGATGTAACAGCAAACATGCAGGAGAAATGTGTGTGTAAAAGACACACATCAAGTCCTGAAGTGACAAACCACCTGGATCGATAAATGGAGAGCCTCAAGGAAAGTAAAAGAAGCTGGACATACCTATACCAGAACCAACACTTGCTCAGGAGCCCAACCCTCTAGAGTCTTGCATGACTACAAAACAGGAGCAAGGTTAGGCAGCTTATCTGGCCTATCATAAAAAAACAATCACAGCCAGCCAGCCCATGGTGATCTTGGGCCCTTATGCTTAATGTGTCCACAGTAATGGAGAATGTGTCCTTTTCTATGGAGAGGTTGCAGGGGGGTGGGATGCCTGCCTTCGTCTCAATGTATGGAAGTCCTTTACCCAAGGACAGGGTGTACAAAGGGGAGGGGACCCTTTAACTGCTTAGTCCACCTCTACTCACCAAAGGAATCCTGTCCGGTAGGATTGTCAACTGTTGTAGTTTCGTCCTGGGACTCTCATTTTGGCCTATGGGAGTCTCGGGGTCAAAGTGCAAAAGGTGGCAACCCTAGTGTCTGGTTGAGATCTGAGTCAGGGAATAATTCCTGTCTCCACTCCTTGTTGAGCCTGTTTAGGAAAGCAATGCTTCCTTGCCCCTTTCCCTAACCACCCACACAGCTGAGTCCAAGATGAAGATCTTCAGTTAAATTGGGCAGGAGATTGGTGACAAAGATAGTATTTCCCCAGAGCTTTCATGGGTATGATTCCGGATGAGGAAATGTACAGACCTGTGAAAAGAAAGTGTCAGAAAAAAAGGGGAAGTGAGAGGAGGGTGCAGCAACACTTCCTGTTGACCTAAAAAGTCTCAGAGGTTGGACTCTCCACTCCTGGTTTCCTATGCACAGGGCAGTTTGCCTTTGATCTGCAAGAGGAGCCCTTGTTGAAAGCCTGCCCGCCATCTGCCTCTGCCCACAGGGACTGAAATTCTGGCACCAACCTTCTGCCATAATTAATTACCCTATATCAAGGGTGAGTAACCTCAGGCCTGGGGCAGGGGCCGACTACAGGCCACAGCTATTTTTTTATTTGACCCCTTTTCAGTTCCTGGATCCAGTATGTACCCCAAAGCACTGAAAACCTGAGCTCAGAGTAAGGAAACAGAGGTGAGTGCATGCATACAAGGATAGGGGATAGATCTATAGTACAGATTGACGATATTGGACCCTCCCTTTCCTGAGTTGCACCCCTTGAATACCACCTCTATTTCTCTGAGGTCAAAGGGACTTGTGCTAGTTTTCAAAGTGGCCTCTGGGTGGGAAAAGCTGCCCCACCATTGCCCTATATGATCATCCCCTTGCATCTCAGGGCTGATGATGGTCTGCACCTGAAAGATTCATTATAGTGCAGCCAAACAGAATGCTATAATGTGCTGTAGGTCCCATGTCAAAAAATGTTTGTTCTGGAGGAAGACCTATATGGCTAAGTTTGTAGCACAACACCCATATAACTACATAGGATAAAGCCTAGCTCTTCCACTTCCTGTCAGCCTTGGATTTTCTGACCTTCCCCCAATCTCTCTTGTCTTTTCTCTCATTTGGATCCAAACTGGTTCCCATAAAGGAGAAGACTACTACAAGGAATGCCATCCTTATCTAGTTCACCCCCACAAAGAACATCTGTAAAGTAGATCACCACGTCCACTCCAGAGATGGAAAACTGAACTGAGAGGTAGGGATCTGCCTGAAGCCATCCAGTGAGTTCATAGCTGGCTATGTCAGAATATGAACTGAACTCATATATAGTAACTTTGCAGGATAAGTCAGCGAATCTCTGGCAAGGACAGGCAACTTGCAAGGGAAGAATCTCTTCAGGCACTGATAGAGGATCAGGGGAAAGAGTATCCAGCAGATGGGCTGGGAGAGAGAACATAGGGTTAAAGTCTGCAGGAATCCCCGGTACACTTATGACCCAATTCTGGGTGTCATTGGGAAATGGGGGAGGGGGAGGCAGGTAACTCACCACCTTGAGCAGGTACATAGTTGCTGCTGCTCCCCTCCAGAGCTGCCATTTGGTAGGTGCCCATTCCTCCTCAGTGCAACCCTCCTGTCTGCTTTGTCATGTACAAGCACAGCTATCTCCTTATCTGCTGTCTTGAGAGCTGTGGGGACTACCAGAACCATTCCTCTCACCCAATTTAAGGAAGGAGCTGGACCCTGGGCTGGGAATCCCCTCATTTGAGGCCCCTGCATTATGCTGCCTCATAATCTTCTTTATGGACCTACATTGGTTGCTGGGCACCAGCAGACACTGGGCATGCAGAGCCCATTGCTCTTACAGCATTAGGTGTTTTTACACACACATTTCTCCTGCATGTTTGCTGTTACATCCTGAACTTTCTGTGTCTCTAAATCACTCACCCAGATCTTAAACATCTGGCTTTTTGAAATTCTGCATAGAACTTCTCCCAGAACTTTTGATGTATAAAAAGTTTTCCTAGTAAACTGGTTTGCTCCAGGCAGCTGTGGTCACTTGGTTTCCATGGCAGCCTGTCATGTCTACAGCTGCAGCTACTTTAGGCTGCCTCAGGGCAGTGTTTGTGTGAAGAATGCATCCAGGAACTGCCTCAGGGCAGAGTACCCAGCAGAGTACCTTACTTGTGGTCTTTTAAACCCAGAAGATTGAAAACTCCAGAACTTAAAGGTGGGTGTAAAAATGCCCAGTGTGAAGTGTGTCCAGTGCTCCAAACAATTCTCGTGGTGTCTGTCCCTCGGCTGATATACCCAGCCCTGCGACCTTGGGGATTTCTTCCTCTCTGCCCACTACTCCATGTCTTGTTACTCCATACTGGAGGGTCCTCCACAATCTTGCTTTATTATGCACTGTCTGACAGAAATGAACCTGCTGTGCTGCAGCACTTTCAGAGGCTGCCCCTGCTCTGAAGAGAACACAGGAGCAAAGTCTCATGGACTCCCATTTAAGATGGGGAGAAAGGAGGGGAGGATTATCACTGAACTCTACCTGTGTTGTTCAGCAGGCTGGCTGGTTCTTGTGCTCAGCTATGGAGACGCGGAGCACCCTCCTGTGATTTGTCCCAGTTATGTGCTGACAGCCTTCTCCCTGCTGGCCGGGGCTTTTAAAGCTTCGGTACTCCCACAACAGCACTGAAGCCTGGTGGCAGGAAACCTGACATCTGGCCATCGTTGGCCCCATTCACTGTCACTCTCAGCAGCATGATGGCCGGGGGGGCGCAAACCCTACTCCGCCTTAAAGGGACTACGGACAGAATACCATTATGAGCCTATTTCAGTGAAAACTCTTTTGATTCTTTGATAGAGAAGCTAGTTAAGTGGATGAAGGGAATGCTGTGGATATAATATATCTTAATCTCAGCAAAGTATCTGACAATGTGAGTGCCTCACTGACAAACTTGCAAAATGGGGGCTGAAAAACAATACAGCAAGATGGATTCACGGCTGATTGAAAAACCATACCTAAAGAGTGATCATCAGTGATCAATCTGTTCATCATCAGATTGGAGGGAGATATCATGTATAGTCCTGCAGGACTCTGTCCTGGGTCTGATGCTGTTCAACGTGTTTATTAATTATTTGGATGAAGGAGTAGAGGGAATGCTTATCATGTCTAAAGATGACCCTAAACTGGGTGGTTTAGTTAACACGTTGGGGTTTTAAAAATATTGATAGGTTGGAAATTGGGTCTGAAATTAATAAAAATTAAATTAAAACATGATAAATGAGAATCTCTGCATTTTGGGAAGAAACACCTATTTTATACGATGGGGAATACCTGGCTTGGCAGCAGCATTTGAGAACAATTTAGGAATTGCACTTGATAAATGGTCTGGAAAGCAAGTCTTATGATGGAAGGTTCATGAAACTGGGTATGTTTAGTCTAGCAAAGAGAAGATTAAAAAAGTGACATGATAGCAATTTTCAAATTTCTAAAGGGATGCCACCATGAAAATGGAAAGCAGGGCCTTCCTTACCACAGGGCAACCTGGGGCGGCTACCCTGGGTCCCGCTCTTTCAGAGGGTCACCAGAACAGGTTATGGGGGCACCACTTCCTCTCAGTGGGTCCCAAATATGACCACTTTCAGGGCACTGCAGGGGTTGCTCCCAAGGGGGAGGGGCCACCAAGGCCCCTGCATTTTATCTTCACCCTAGGCTGCACAAATCCTAAGGTCAGCCCTGATGGCAAGGAGGATCTGTTTTTTGTTGCTACAGAAATCAGGCCTAGAAATAGTGGACTCATTATAAGAAAGTATATTTTGGTTCGAAATGCCAGGAGAAAAAATTCCCAACAATAAGGGCTGTTAAACAATGGAACAAATTGCCTAGGGAGGTCATAGCCTTTTTATCACTGGAAGTTTTTTTTAAAAAAAAAGGCTGGATATCCATTTGCCAGGGATGTTGTAATTGTAGTCATCCTGCACACAAGCAGAGGGTTGGGCTAGATGACCCTCGAGTTCCGTTTCAGCTCTTATATTTTATGAATCTACAATTCCACATGGTTGGTGGTCCTCACTAGTATTTTGGTGACTTTGCTAGGTTGGTGTGTGGATTGAAAGACTTCAAGTGTATCTAGGCTGTTTCTGATGAACATAAACAAATTAATTGTGGAATGTTGATGGAGACACATAGGGAAGTTCAGTACACAAATATAATTACTTTCTCGATAAGATTAATCAGCATCCAATTCTCTTAACATGTTGTCTTTCACAAACACTGGGCTCAGTCCTAGATACAACTACCAGTGGGTCATTCAAGTCAGAAGGACTACTTGAATTTTGTGAGCTATTAATTATGAGTAAGTAGTTTCAGAAATGCAACTTCACTATATGAGAAATGTAGAGTGGGAGAATGCTACCGTATTCAAGCAGGACTATATATTTATGTTAACATGAGAGTTAGCACAACCATGTCTTAGGAAATCCTTCTTGCATATTGTTTAAGCCTATATAAAGGAGGGAGAAAGACAGAATCTTGCTAAATAATTTAACAAGCATTTCTGGGGAGATCCCTTCCTTTCTGTGACTTTCTGTGTTTGTTGAAAGAACTGCTGGATATTAGAGGTGTGAACCAGGGACCCATGTCATTATTCGTTTTTCTTTTTCTTTTTCATTATTTAAATGTTTTGTTTTTGTTTTCATAAATATCAGATCTTCATTTTTGCTTTTGTTTTCAGTTTCCATTGGTTTCAATGGAAAACACATTTTTGCCTGTAACTACTTTGTTTTTCATTATATTTGGATGAAACTTGGAGGGATTGTACCTCTCCAGGAGGAAAAGGTGAGCTGACAGCCCTGCCCCCGACCTGTGCTTCCTTTTCACTTAAGTGCAGTACGCACTAAGACCGCATTCACACCTTCAGTGGCTGGCAGGTCCCCACATATTTTGCCTTTGGGAAGAAATCCAGAAGCCAAAATATGCACGAGGTTCAGCCAGTGTGAAATTCCCCTGCAAAAGACACAGAACAGGGAAATCTAGTTCTGTACCTTTACGTGTACTTTCCAGCAAAGCTGTGCAGAGGGCTTTCACACTGGCCAAACCCTGCATGTATTTTGGGTTCAGGATTTCCTCCCTCGGCCAAAATATGTGTGGAATTACCAGCGGCTGAAGGTGTGAATGTGGTATCAGTCTCTCCCCCTAAGAGTCTCTTATCGGGGGGGAGAGGTGTGATTCTGGGTGGAGGGGAGGAGTGTTTCACCACTGCAGTTGCCATAGCAGTTGCTTTTGAAAGGCCCTGCTCTGGCTCTCACTCATCCTAAAACCCGCCGCCCTGTTTCCCCCTGCCTGGCCCTTTGCCCCCGATCTCAGACCATGCCCCCCACTCCCAGTCCATACCCTCCATAGGGCCAGCCCTGAACAAAAGACTTTACATTCAAATAAATCAAATAATTATGTCCCTGATCCAAGACCCACATGCATGGACCAAACTTACCCATACATGTGTGCACACACAGTGTGCGCCCAGGATGCCCTCAACAGAGTCCCCCACTTCCCAACCATGTTGCTTTCTCTGCCATGTGGCAGGGAAAGAACTTTGCTGGGGGAACCTATAAGAAACAAAGGCTGGGATACAGAGAGTCATGGCAGGATCAGGGTCTGGAGAGTTGTGCAGGGTAAGGATCTGAAGAATAGATGTAGGATTGGGTCCCAGGGGTCAAAGCATCAAGGTGGGGAAATAATCATGCGGACCAGGAGGCAAGGTGGTTGGAAAGATGAATAGCAGGTATTAAAACAGGCAGACCTAAGTGGGAAGTTGGACAGATGGGGTCAGAAGAGTGGGTTCACTAGCAGTTTTATAGCGACATCATCAACACCACATAGTGAGCTCACGGTCATCGTACCCCATAGATGTGGAATGGATATCAAAGAAGGTGCATAGCAGGCTCCTAAACATAGTGACAAAATTAAACCCATGGATGAGATGATCAGACACACAGGCAAGGTCTGCTGGACCTGTTTCAGGCAAGGGTCAGAAAGGGTGGTCTCTGGTAGAGGTGTGCATCAGAGACCCATGTCATTATTTTTTTTTATTCTCTGTTTTCATTATTTAAATCTGTTGTTTTCATAAATATCAAAATTTTGTTTCAGTTTTGCTTTCGTTTACAATTTCCATTGGTTTCAATCGAAAAAACTTTCTCAGCTGTAAGTTTTTGTTTTTCATTATATTTGGATGAAACATGGAGGGATTTTACCACCAATGGAAGGCATTATGTGTACCAGATTTCAAAAGGATTGGATAAAATAATCCGATTTTATAAGGAGTTGAATTATGTTATATTTTAAAATCTGCATGTACATTCTGGCTGTAACTCCTTTGTCTCCTATCTAATGTAGATGAAAGTTGGCAAGTTTATACCCCTCCATATGTTTACTATCTATGACAACTTTTAGAAGGATTGGATAAAGAGTCCTGGTGGTATAAACAATTAACTTTTTAATATATGTCTGACTGTAACATATTTTTTGTCCTGCCAGTGTACATGAAATTTGTCAGAGCTATGTTTCACACCTTCAGGATTATCTCTGCCAAATATTAGAAAGATGTGATAAAGGGTCCAAATTTTATAAGCCTTCACATCATGTACAAAGAATGAGCCTATGCTAGGGATTCTGTTACGTGTCACTGTGGTATAAGATCTGTTAGTGATGTCATTTGGCCAGCAGAAATGTCAACTAAATATCCTCATTATGTGCTGTGACCATCCCAACATCTCTCCCCCATTTGTTACTGGGAAGTTGGGGAAGCATATGTTTAGGTAAGCACCAGTAGAGATTCTCTTATGTCTTCTGTCACAGTACTGCAGGATGTGATTGTGATGGCAATTGGCCAGCCTGGATGTGTAAACCATGTCTTCTGTTTTCTGGGATGGTATCCCCAAAGTCCCAGTTATGGCCCTTATATGCTCGCTTCAGGGCCACTCCCTATGTCCGCCTCGAAGCCACCACTAATTGGTCCTGTAAAGCTGGAAGCATTCAGTAATTGGCCAGTGAATGTATCTGTCGGTATGTTGGGTTGCTCCCCATCCTCCCTTCTACAGCCTCCCTCTCCATGCCATGCCAGGCCAGGTGCCTGCCTCTAACTGGCACTGCACGTGCTACTATTTATCTGAATAATGGTCTTCAAGGGGGCAACTTCAATTGCTTATAAAATTGGGTTCCTTTATCAAATTGTCCTGTATTTTGGCACAGATGACAAGGAACATGTGGGATACATTCCTGCTAAATATCTTGTAAGCAGGATGGAATATAAAAATGTTACAGCCAGGAATGCATTTTCAAGTTAATGTATTATACCATCATGACCCTTTGTCAATCTTTCTGAAATTTGTCAGGATTGGTCATCTTGTAGAGGGATATAATAGTACCAGGCTTCATGAAAATTGGATGGAAGATAAAGAAGTTGTAGCCAGGAATGTATATGCAGCTTTTCTTAAAAGCACAACATCCAATTGCTTATAAAATCGGTTCCCTTTATCCAATCTTTTTAAATTTTAGTACATATACTGCCGTCCATTGTGGGTACAACCTTTCCAGGTTTCAGTAGAATTGAATAAGAATAAAGAAAAGTTATAGAAAGAAATAGGCTTTTCAGTTTTTCCCCATTATTTCAAAAATGAAAATTTGTTTTCATTTTTGTTTTTGTTGTTATATTTATTTTTCATTATTACAATAACAAAAATTAAAATGATTTTTTTGTTTTTGTTATAATAACCAAAATGAATTGTGCACACTGTAATGGATATTGTTCTCAACAGAACTGATTTTTTACAGTAAAGCCCCCAGCATCCTTTATGTTCTTGATGGTGAATATCTTAGCCTACTTATAGTCATGTTTAATTTATTTTGTTTCTGGTTACAGTGGAACATCTTTTATTGCAGAAATTTTGCTTAATTCAGTTTAAATAGCATATTTGAGTGCAAGAGTGGTCCCTTAAAAGGGCACGTAACTGGTGCACAGGTGGGCACATAAAAATATCCACATAGATTAAAAAAAATATATTAGTATTAATTTCCATGTGCAGTTTCTTGCTCACTGGAGCACACAATTGCATGTGAAAATATCACTCATTTCCTGTTACACATTACTCTATCTGTTTGTTGCTGAGAAAACATAGTAGTCCATTGTTTATGTAAAAATGCAGTAATAACCAGGGCAATTCTCTGGCTTCATATTCTGTGCAACTGAGAACTCTGAAAGAGAACAGTATTTAGGATATGGTCCCGCTGCATGCTTAAAAATTAGTCTCTTAGAATTTGACTAATTGGATTTTCCTTGTTTAATGAATTCTAACTTACAAAATGTAGGCAAACAGAAAATGGTACTGTAGTCTAGTTCCTTGTCATTCAGTAAATGATACCATTTATTGCATTCTGGTGTTATGACTTCAGTCATAAAGGTGAATGGTGTTGCTCAAACAGGTTGATGAGACGACATCTGTTTCAGTGATAGACATCTGTGCTGACATCTACTACACATAGAAATGTTTTGATTGTGGAATTATAGCCTCTAAGAAGGCGTAATTTTATCACAACGTTTAAAAATGTGAAATGATTAAAGAGGATGTTTTGCTGAAGAGATGAGATGCTCAGATCATTATGATTCCTGCCGTACATAGAGAAATGTGTTTACGTTCCTTCTCCTTTGGGTGTTCAACTCTGCATGACTGTTGAGTTAATTATTTTTCAATATTCTGCAACTGTTGCTCCTTTGAGCTTCCACTCTACAGCTCTTGACTGACAGTTATTGAACTCTCCCATCCTACAGTACATCTGTGCTATTAGCATCTGTTGTCACAGCCAGGATTTTGATCAGGTTCATTTTGAAGGGGAAGTCTCTAGAATCAAGGTCCTATTGCTAAGTGTTTATAGACACACAGGGGAAGCTGTGTTCTTGCTGTTAAATTAAGCAGAAGTGCACAATAGGGTGTAAATTATGCTGTGAAAATTCCCTCTTACCGTGCTGTCAGCCATCCATTCAACTAGGCATTGATTATTCCTCTGTAGTTTAAGTCCTTGAAAGAAAATATTATATTATTAGTATTATTATTTATTTAAATATTTTACTTTGGTTTGGTTTTTTTAAGAAAAATTGAAATTATATACTCATTGTACATTTTGATCTATTTAGGTTTGGTTTCATAAAGGAAAATATATTAGACTTCTGTTATTATACCCATGGTTAATGTAATAGATTGTGAATACGGCAGAGACTCAGTTTTCCAGACCTCAATCATTCAGATGCTTTATTCATCCAAAGCATACTTAATTCCCTAAATGGGTAAGGCTCTGGATGAACTTAAGCAGCTGCAGGAGACAGGGCCTAGGATTAAACTTGTTAGAGACCAGGGGAAAGCTCAGGCTCCCACTCCCTGGAGTTCCTACTAGTACTCTAAACAGTTTAAAAACTGAGTAAAAAAAGAAAGTAATCAATCCCCGCCCTTCTCCTCTCCTAAAATTTGCAAAACCTTATGCCTATGACTGGTGGAGAAGTGCAGATTGAGAGACCTGACAGCTCTCCTCTCTCATCTGTTTCTGACTTAACCACCTCAATCCTACACCCAGGCTTCCCCAGTCACTGGCAGAGAGCAGATCAGGACTGCAGATGGGTTACTGGTTTAATGCTGCACCACTCAAGCCATCTCAGCTCTGCTCTTCCCAGGCTCATGGTGAACTTGTGGAGAGAAGGGGCTAAGAATACTGGTTGTTATACTGCACTTTGAGTTTGTCTGTGCTATAGGGATGTGCAAACGTGGTTCGGAAGTTTGGAGTTTGGCTCGAACTCGGCCTGTTCAGACAACCAAACCAAACTTCTGAACCAAATGCTCGAACTTTCGAACAGTTCAGAAAAGTTCGGATGAATTCGGGGGCAGGAAAAACCTCACTGGAAGGGGGAGGCAGCTGAGGAGAAGACTTCCTGGAATCAGGGGTGGACACCAGGGGTGGTTTTAGGGCCAAAACCACCGATACCGGTTGGTTTCGGTTTCAGTACCGATAGCACTTTTTGGAATGTTCGGCCGAGTTCAGCTGAACCAAACAGCTGAACCCGAACTCAGGTTCCAAACATCCGAATGGCATTCTGTTCACCCATCCCTACTGTGCCAGAGACACTCCTTTGTATTGAATGTTGATATATAATTTTAATTGGGGTTTTATTTGTCGTTTACATATTTTATTGTCGGGGGACTGTCATTTAATGGGTTCTGAAACATGCATATTTCTCACACACAAAATAATTCAGTCGGGCTCTCATTCTGGGTATAGTACTAAGACTATGCTTGTAGCCTTGGTTAACAATCTACGCCTGGAGATCAACAGAGGAAATTGTACCCTGTTCATCGTTCAGTGGCCTTTGACACGTTTGACTGTGAGGTGGTGTTGACACAACTACAGGACCTGGCAGGGGTGTGTGAGATTGCTCTTGAGTGGTTACATTCATTCCTGTCTGGGAGGTCCCAGGGGGTGGTGATGGGTAATTGCTCATTGTCCACTCAGTACCTCCCTGTAGAGGTCTTATCTCCCCTCCTGTTAAAATCTGTATCTGATCTGGCTGTGCAAGATCATACAGAGTTTTCAAATGAGTGAGGTGCCATCAGTATACTGATGACACCCAGTCCTGACCAGGCCCTACAGTCTTGGTGCTGCTTACCCAGTGCTTGGCTGCTATTGGTGGGTGGCTGTGGGTGAGCCAATTGGAGCTGGTTGGTGCTTGACTTGGGGAGGATTGGGACTTGCATTAATGATGGTGTCCAGCCTCCTCTTGTTATCTAGGTCTGCAAAATTGAAGAGCTTCCTGGATCCCTTGCTGCATCTGGAGTTATCAGGTTGCGGTGGTGGTCAGAAGTGCTTTTCAAGGAGTCCATCTTGTGAGACAGCTGTAGTTCTTTCATTTTGATTCTGATCTGAGCACCATCATCCATGTCTTTGTAATTTCAAGGGTAGACAACTATAATGCATTCTGTGTTGGACTGCCCATGATAACCGATTGGAAGCTGCAACTGATGCAGAACACAACACCCTGCCTCCTTTCAGGGTTAGATTGCTGTGAGCATATTTTACCTGTGCTTCTGAGACTGCACTGGCTTCCAATCACTTTCTGGGCACAATTAAAGGATCTGGATTTCAGCTTTAAATTAAATGACCTGGACCCCACATCTCTGAAAGAATATCTCTTCCACTATGCTTTATCACGATACCTATGGGAAGCTGGGGGCACCCTCTTGCAGGCACCATCTACCTATCAGTTTCATATGATGGGGATGCCCAGAGAGGCATTCTTATTTATCTCCTTCCTCTGAAGGTTCTTCAGAGCCTGAGCATGAGTGTTTTCCAGAGGCAATGTAAGACCTTTATTTTTGTCCAAGCATTTGATAGGTGAGGATTAGGGAGGAGGGAGTTCTAAGGTAATTTTATATTTTTAAATATACTTCTACTTTTATTGGGGTTTTTTAATGTTGTAACCCACCCTGAGCCTTGGGGGAAGGGTGGATTATAAATGTAAATAAATAAATAGTAGAAATTTAAAACAAATAAATAGTAGGAAACTTGTGCATGAATAAATGTCTCAAACAATGAATATTTGCTGGATTATTACCCCTTTCTGGATCCTTGTGAGAGTGTGTTAACTAGCAGAAAGAAAGAAAAATGAACATCTGACAGTAGCATTTCAGGTTAAAAAAATAGAAAAGCTCTCCATGTAGTCATATTTAGTAAGGTCAACAAGGGGAACAAGACAATTCTCTCTAAACCTCACTTTAAGATCAGTTAAGCATTAACATTTGACTGCAATAGTGTGGTGTACTATAGGACTTGGACTGCTCTCTGTGGGTATTTTAGAATACACATTTCTAGCTAATGTAAAAAAAAAAAGTAATATGACAGTAACCACTCGTCGTGCTGTGTCTCCTTTGTTACATGAAGCGAGAGAGCAAAAGTTTCCAAGGATAACCTTCTTTTTCTTAGGCTAGAACAAAAATGTCCTGTAAGCCTACACAAATATTATTCCTTGTGGAAATGTATCAACTACATAAATTAATTGGAATCAATGAAGCAGATACCTTAGCTAGTAGTATCTTCACTTGAAGGAGCACGTGGGACTCGAGGAGTCTAATGAAAGATTTTAAATTACAGTTTGCAGAAATAATGTATGAAATGCATCTGGTAACTTTTTACTTCCTACCCTGTTCTGTTAAATAATGTGACTGCACTTCCAAATATATAGAGATGGGCGAACGCGGTTCAGAGTTCGGACCGAACTCAACCAGTTCGGTCGACCGAACCGAACTTCCAAACCGAACTCGATTTTCGAACCGAACCGAACTGAATTTCTGAACGGTTGGTTCTGTTCGCCCATCCCTAAAAGATAATATTCCATTTAGAATCAATGGGGTTTGAATTCCGAACTCTGTTCGGAAGTTCAGAGTTCGTACGGAACTTGAATAGTTAGGTCGACCGAACCGAACATCCGAAGCAAACTCGATTTTCGAACCGAACCGAATTTCCAAACTCAGTTCTGTTCGCCCATCCCTGTAAGATAATATTCCATTTAGTTCAATGGGGTTTGAATTCCGAACTCTGTTCGGAAGTTCAGAGTTCGTACGGAACTTGAATAGTTAGGTCGACCGAACCGAACATCCGAAGCAAACTCGATTTTTTGAACCAAACCGAATTTCCAAACTCGGTTCTGTTCACCCATCCCTGATAACATAACATATGTTCTTTCCATCACCAACATATCATAGCTTTGTGGTAAAATAAATAAGTGTCCCTCCTCCATGCAAGTATACAGCACCATGGAGCTTTACATAATGCAGTCAATGGATATTCCTTTTTTTACTCAATAGTCCTACATGGGTATTATGTGGTATTCCTTAAGGTAGGAGATTTGTGAGATGAGACGCAAATTAGTTCTTTGGATAGGGTACTGGAGTGGAGTTCAAGTGACATGTCTCTATTCTCAGTTCTGCAACTGACCAGCTGGTGAATGAATGAATTCACATCTCTCTTCTACAGTTTCCCCACCAGAGTGGTGATGGGAAGTGATTCATTGTGTCCTTGGGAGCTCGGTTGTGGGGACCTGCAAGGTTCCATCTTGTCCTCACTCCCATTCAATGTGTATCTGAACCACTCTGTGTGAGGTTTCATGGAGATTTGAAGTGAAGTGCCATCAGTATGCTGATGACACCCAACTCTATCTCTTTTTCAGCTGACCCAGGTCCACGTCCTGCAGTCTCGGTGCTTAACCAGTGCCTGGCTACCATTGGGGACTGGACGCAGGCGAGTGATTGAAGCTGAATGCCAATAAGACCAAGGTGACTGGGGGGCAGGGGTATAGGAACCCCTGTTGTTGATAGGGTGGGGCTCAGCTTCTTTTAGTCATGCAGGTTTGCAGCCTTGGTGTGCTTTGAATCCATTGCTTTACATGTATTGTCAGGTTTCAGTGTTGGCAAGTAGGCCTGAAATAACAAATCGCAGTGAATCCTGTTTCCATCAGAAACAGGTCATTTGCCTCCTTTCACACAACAAGGAAACCCATTAGCTTTTTTGCTGGTTGAATGCAACATGAACTGAGCTACTACCAACTACACGTAGCAACTTATGCTTTATATACCAGTTAAGCGACAGAAAAGTACTAGAAACTGATGCAAAAGGACAGTCGTGCCAAGTCCCAAGAAATCCTGGAAAATCCCAGAAAGTGACAGAAAATTGCCAGTGCCAATCTTGCAATGGCAGAAACACAGAATCTCTCTGTCTAGAAGAAAAATATCGAGGAATGGTCACAAGTGCTCCTGAAAGGTAGGTATTCCTGATGGGAGGGAACACTTACTCTTATCCTTGGTACTAGTGGCCAGAAACGCTTTCCACCAAGTTCATCTGGTGAGAAGGCTGCAACTTTTTTTGTGAGATTTGGATTTGGCCACCGTTGTCCATGTCTTTTTAACCTTGAGGCTAGACTACTGCAACACACACTATGTGGGCTGCCCTTGATGACTGTTTGGAAGCTGTAGTTGGCGTAGAATGCGGCAGCTCATCTTCTGTCAGGCAGATGCCTGGTGCACCTTACACCAGTGCTCCAGAGTCTGCACTGTCTTCTACCATTAGTTTTTGAGCACAATTCAAGATGCTGTTTTTACCTATAAAGGTCTAAACATCTTGTGCCCCAAGTATCTGAAAGATCACCTCTTCCCTCATGTCCCATCACAGCCTTGGAGGTCAGGTGGGAGTGTCCTCTTACAGATATCATCTGCCCATGATGTTTCTACAACAAGGGCATGCAGAGAGCATTCTTGGTGGCTGCCCCTCAATTATAGAACTCCCTCCCCTTGGAGGTTCATTTAAGCCAGAGCCTTATTATCTTCCAGAAGCAATGTTTGGAAACCCCACACAGAGTGCATTGCACCTGTTTGTTTTGCTACATGTTTGGCATGTAGGGATAGGTTTGGATGGAGGAGGGGTGTTAATGATTTTATATGTTGTAAGGCTCCCTGAGCCTTATTGGGAAGTGTGGGGTATAAATCTGAATAAATAAAAATCTTTAATAAGATAGCAATGACATTTAGGTGTTTTATAAAGCACACTGACTTTACAAAACAAAATTATTACAAAAGAGTGAGTTAGTAGAAATAGTATTATTTATTTAATTCCATCTGGGGGTGCTCCTGGATCAACAGGTGCACCTCGATCTCCAGGTGGCGGCTTTGGCCAGGAGTGCTTTTCGCCAGTTACATCTGGTAAGGCAGCTCTGCTCATATGTCTCAAACACCGCTCTCACCACTATCATCCATGCATTTGTCACCTTGAGGCTAAACTACTGCAATGCCCTCTTCGTGGGGCTGCCTTTGGTGACAGTTTGGAAGCTGCAGCTGGTGAGGAATGCAGCAGCTCATCTCCTTACAGAGACAGGCCACAGGGAGCACATAACACTTATTATTATTATTATTATTATTATTATTTTATTAATTGCATGACCTTAAGGTCCTTGCAAACAAACCAACATACAATCAAACAAAGACCAAAAGAGAAACAACCCTTAAGGGCATAAATAAAAGAACTGGAAAACCAGCTCCTAGCCCCCATCATCCTCAGAAAGGGGACCATCAGCTGAAAACGGAGACAATTTTTTTTTAAAACCTTCCCTATAAGCAAAAGCCTGCACAAGGAAAGTCAACACAGCCCTAAGGCGGGTCATATCAGAGTCAGAGAGAAAAATACATAACAGGTCAAACTGAGTCCTACAAGGGAAGAGATCGAGATGGACTGCTAACACTTGGGCATGGGGAACATCATAAAGGTGGCACCTAAATAGAACATGGGCAACTGTCTCCACTTCCAGAGAATCAAATGGGCAGAGTCTCATGCCCAAAGGTGTACCATCATACCGTCCCTCCAAAAGGCGAGTAGGGAGCACATTTAACTGGGCCCTAAGAAGTAAACCTAATCACCTTATTGAAATGAAGGAAGAGAGATAAGCAGCCCTATTGCCGGCAAGCGGCATAACAAACTTATAGTGGGCCAAGGGGGCGGAGGAACCCACCACTGCCCAATCCTCCTGGAGACCAATATCCGAAATTCTGGAGTTAATCACCTCACGGGCTGCAGTCAGAGGAAGAGACTTGAGCTGGTCCACTGGAAGCCCCCAGGCAGCCAACTGGGATGAAGGTTCTTCAGCCAGGATGAAACAAAATGGTTCTTAGGAATGAGGGCCAAAAGCCCCAGGTGTCCATTGTGGAAAAGACACAGCCACAAGAAGGCTGCCTGCTTCCAGTTTAACACAGCCCATGCTAACTGACCAAACTCCACTCTTAGGGCAGCCAGCGGAATCCCATTTGGAATATAAAGCAGGGATTTAAGAACCCTGAACTGCACAGAATTTATGGCGGAGGAAGAACCCACTGCCATAGGGCTCCACCATAGAGGAGCTGGGCGCGCACTTTTGGATCCATGATGCCTAGAGCGACCCCCAAACTCCCATGGCCTTTATGTTTAAACAAGCAGGCAATGGATGCCAATGAGCCCTTTACTTTATTGAGTGCCATCTCCCGATGGAAGGTCCAACTGAGCAATGCTTGAAACAAAATCCCCAAATATTGATAGGAAAAAACCTGAGCTATCGGGTGAGCATCAAGAGACCAACGGTAAATCATCTTCCCCCTCCCAAAAACTAGGACTTTGGTCTTCTTACAGTTGATAACCAACTTATTGACAGAATAGTAATTGGAAAGGGCTTTCAACTGTCTACTCAGACCCACCCTAGTCTGAGAAAGGATGACCGTGTCATCGGCATAGAGTAGACAAACCAAGTGGTACGAGGCCAAGTTGGGTGGGAAGAATTTAGAGTGAGTCATCAAAGGAACTAGGTCATTAAGAAACAGATTAAATAGGGTGGGAGCTAGAGTACAACCTTGCCTAACACCTGAAAAGATGGGGAGCCAAGCTGTAAGATGCCCCTGATGGGAAAATATAACAGACAACACCAAGTCCCTGTGCAGCAGATGGATTAAAATGAGCAGCTTCCGATCGATTGACAGCTTGGCTAGCTTAGCCCAAAGCAGAGGCGTGTCAACCGAATCAAAGGCCACCTTCAAATCTACAAAAGCACAGAAGAACTTGGAATTGGCCTGAACATACTTTTCGGCCAGATGGAAAAGAACCAAACAATGGTCATGGGTTGATCTGTTGGCCTGGAACCCAGCCTGCTCCCTATGGAGCACTTGGAATTCAGCCAACCAGTTATTCAAGATGGATAATAAATGCTTCGCATAGAGCTTTGCTATAATACTTAGCAGGCTTATGGACCTAAAATTCCCTGGGTCTCACCTATCACCACCCTTATAGATGGGGATAATCACTGCCCTACCCCAATTGGGCGGGAAAGCGCCAGTCCTGTCCAGAGAGGTAAAAAAAGCAGCCAAAAAAGGGGCCTACATGCGACTTAATAAGCTCCACAGGGACACAATCAAGACCGGGAGCCTTCCCTGACTTGAGAGAATGGATTAATTTGACCATCTCCTGCTCCATGACCGGAGACCACAGGGGGAGGTCAAACAGTAAGGGGGAAAGGTCCTCCTCGGGCTCCCGAGCTGGAAAAAGAGTCCAAAAATGGACCAACCTTGTCTCACTAGAGATGGACAGGGGACCAGAGCTACAAGGACTACCCAAAAATGAGTTAAGGGAACACCAGAAAGTCCTGGAATCCCTATCACGAGCAGAAGAAAGCAAAATATCCCAATTCAGGGCAGAATAGGCAGCCCTTTTACCCCTCTTTCTTGGCATCCAGAAACTCCCGCAATAGTCCCTCTTCCTTCCACCTCCTGTAAGATCTAACAAAAATACCCAGGCAGCCTTCAGAGCTTCCTGGTCATACCAGGAAGCTCCCCTGCAGACAGCCCCTCAACCCGCCCACGGTTGACGGGGGGGGGGGCAAAAACAAGAAGGGGCCTCAGGAGAGCAATAAGATCCAAATAGTGTGGTGTCGGGTCCAACGGAGGGCTTACTCCCACCATCAGGTCCCTGGTCGCCTGGCAGGAGGGAGAGGGCAGTACTTCCCCAACTGGAGAGCAAGGTCATTTGACCAGGGTTGTCTGCGTGGGCCAATACAAGCCTCATAAGAGACAGCCCTGTTAGCTCCCATAACCCTTACTGTAGACAGCTGGAAAGTTAAAATTAAGGGAAGGTGGTCACTATGTATTTCCTGGCCTATTGAAAAACTAGATACATAGGGAAGGAGACTCGGGGAAACAGCAATGTAGTCTATTACACTACAGCCCTGGTGTGAAACAAATGTGAAATTCCCCTCAATATCCCCAGGGAAATCCCCATTTAGAATCTGCAAATTAGAATTAGTCACCAAGACAGTCTATCCAGAGTCCAGAGGCATTTAGGGTCTTGTCCTTGGAACAGTGACTAAATACTGAAGCACCAGGACTGAAAGAAGGACAGTGGGTCAAAAGCTCCTCAGAATCGGCACCCAGCCGGGCATTTAAATCCCCCACCAAAATGAAAAAAGCCTGCGAGTATCTAACCTGCAGGGTATGAATAAGGACCTCCAGATTGTCCCAGAAATTGCCCTGGAAACTAGAAGCATTGGCTGGGGGGATGTAGACAGTAAGGAAAATGAAAAGCCTATTATTCATACAACCAACAACTGCCAAAACAATTGGGGGAAGTTTCACCACCTCCACCATCACAAAACCCAGTGTAGAGGAACTAAGGCAGGCAAGACCTCCACTCAGGTGACTCCTAGCAGCATAGGATACAGCCGGGATCCCAAAAACCCTAAACCTAGGCAGCTCCAGGTCTTCCCTAGACCACATTTCTAGGAGACAGAGAATATCTATGCCGCAAATGAACTGTAAAAAATAATGATCAAAAGATCGTGATCGCCAACCTGCTATGTTCCAAGCACAAAGTCTAACTGGTCTTAGAGGGTTGGAAAACTGAGGCTGATGGGGAGATTCTCAGCAGGAGGACGGCCGCCCCTGATGTCACTAAATCCTGTGGTGACTGGAGGAGACAACCCGGGCCCACTGGAGACACCGGGGGGTCCAACGGAGGACCTGTTGACACCAAGGGCATAGGATTACCCAGATCGGGAGCTTCTAAAGAGCCCCCACCCAAGATGGAACTGGACTGAAGGGGCTTGGAGAAGGTTTGCCCCGGCTTCAGGACATCCGTGGCAAAGCTCTCGGCAAGGAGAGACCTACGCCGCTCAATACCCTGAGCAAGCTTCAGGAGTTTCTCCTGAACAGATGGTACCTGGGCCACCAGGGCACCTCCAGGGCATGGGACATCCTACGGTAAGCTCTTGGGCAGGGACACAGACCTACCCAGAGTAGTATCAACTTGTAGAAGGGCCATCGGATGAGTGGCTATGTCTCTGAAAACCTCTCCCATGTGAACCTCCCCCCAAGAAGACAACAAAGCAGCATGAGAAAAAATTACAGAAGCAAATTGGGACGAGTGGAAAAAAACAATAAAAGGTTGCACACACCAGTAGGATGGCAGGGACTGAAAAGAAACAATAGCCCCAGGGGGAACCCATCCCAAAATTTGCTCCAGATGGTAAGCAATGGCAGCAGTTGAATTCCACAGCGGGAAAAAGCCATCAGGAAGAGGCTGAATTCTAAAGGACACTGCACCTGGGATAGGAATTGCCTTAGGTGGAGGGGAGGGCACCGGGGCACATACCAAGGGGGAAAGACTAGCAGCTGATGGCAGGGATCCTCTAGGACCCACCCCCTGTGCTCCTAAAGGGGGAGGTTGGCCACTGCAGCTAGGGCAGGTCACAGCCCTACCCGGGGCTACCAACCTGCCTACAACTGTTGGGGTCAAACAGTGAATTAGCAAGGGTTTGCAAAAGATCATGTTGAGCCCTGAGTACTACTACTATTTCCCCCAAGGACTGGGAGAGATAACTGGAAAATGAGTCTAACAAGGAGCTTTGCCTGCAAAGAAGATCACAACAGTTGACATTGTCCAAGTCCGGGGTTGGGCTGGCTTTGGCGACAGGGCTAGAAAAACTGGCAGACTGGGCAGGGTCCAAACAAATTAAATCTAATTAAGGGTGCTCCTCCCCCATAGGGGAAGCTCCCTCAACAGTCTGGAGCGTAAAATCCTCCTGTTGATTAGAGACTTCAACAGAAGACCCAACTACAGCCGGAAGAGTCGGGCGCCAGGAGCGGAGAAAAGGGAAGGCATCCAGTGACCCCTGGGCCAGAGAGGACTTAGCCATGACTGGCGTGGCCAAAAGACCCCTCCTTTTCTTCGGACCAGTCCTTCCTACCATGTCTGCAGGCGGGCGTATGATCTCAAACCAGACAACTCAAGATCCAGTGAGGGGGCAAACATTTTGGGCAGCACGGGACCCCGACGCAGAGGCAGCAACAGTGGCGGTGGTAGAGAACAGGAGCCAGCAGATGGTAACAGGCGTGTCACTGAGTGGTACCGAATGGTTGCCCCATATTCCTCCTGGGGAAAGCAGAGGATCCCCAGGTGATGACAGGCGCGGCAGCGGGGAGTGTATCCAGCAGGCGTGATATCTGCAGCGGTGTCAGTCCTGCAGCGAAGCCCCCGGGCACCCCGGCCCAGCAAACGGCCCCAGCCGACACCCTTTAGGTGTCGCCCTTCGTGCTGGCGCCCACAGGGCCCCACCCTGGAAGTTGTTACCTGGGCAAAAGGGAGGGACAAGCAGAGTGGCAACAGCTTCCTCCAATCACCAGAGCCCCAGTCCTCCGAGCACCAAACACACAGCCGCTGCAAAAGGAGCACATAACACTGATGCTCCATGCTCTGCACTGGCTGCTGATTGCCTTCCGGGCCCGATTCAAAGTGCTGGTTTTGACCTATAAAACCCTACATGGTCTAGGCCCCACTTATCTGAATGCATGCTTCACCTCCCGGATCCTGGGGCACCCATTGCGGTTGACTGGGGATGCCCTCCTGAATGTCCCACGTTATCCATTGCTGTGAAATGCCCTCCCGGTGAAGGTCCATTTCAGTTCAGATCTTCTGGCCTTCTGCCATGATTGTAAGAACTGGCTCTTCTGTCAGGCTTTTGGCAGGGGGGAGGAAGGGGATGGGGTGTTGTCCTGGTAGTGATTATTTATTCTCTTATTTTACTTTTGTATTTTTATATTGTGTATGTGTGTCTATTTTATCATGATATTTTAGTGTTGTATGCTGCTCCGGGTCACCAGGTGTGAGAGGAGCGGGATATAAGTATAATGAAATAAATAAAATTAATTTTAATAACAAGAGCAGAAACTTAGTAGACCTCAGATGTTTTATAAACGATTAGGAGGGGTGTCATTAGATTAAGGATTAGGAGGGGTGTCATTAGATTAATTTAATTTTCTTTATTCTGGTATGTCATCTTTCAGGCACCTGCTGGAGAGAAAAGATTTATTTTAATTTTTAATTTATTTCTCTTATTTATTTACAGAATATTTGACTTTATTTTACTGTATAATCCTGTTAGAATGTTGATAATCTGTCCAGTTATAGTGTATTAGGGCAACTAAACTAATGCCTGGAACATGTAAATATACGGCCTTGTACAAAATAGTAATGTTTTTTATTATAGAAGCCCAAGGAAGGAAAACTAGCAGGGCCCTAAATCAAGTCACTTGTAAAAAAAAGTATAGTGTTTGCATCTAAACATAGTTTTCTCTGCTTATACCAGAAGTGGGCAAACTATTTCTCTAGAGCCACATGCAGCTCTTTGGCCCCATTATGATTAATCATTTATGTAACTCTCAGGATTAGGAAAGTTTGCCTACCCCTGGCCTATTCAGTATCCTTTTCTTCCTGTGCATGTGTGTGCATACACATAAGCATGTCTGTGTGTACACAGGATGTGTATGTGTACATAGCACAGAAATTACAAACTTCTCATACAAAAGCATACACACACACACATTGCAGCAGTGAAGGAACAACTGGAAAAGAGCATTGATTGAACTGAGAGGTCCAGTTTAATTCAGTTTAACTGAGAGCTTTAAGAGAAGTGAAATCCATGAAAGAGGCATGGATTGCTTTCCAATCCATACCAAAACAATCTGCCAAGTAGATTTTGTTTATAAAGAAACTCAAATTGGCTGGTTTGGTTTCATACAACCATAGTCAATCCCTAAACCATGTGCTTATAGCACTGCACAAATGGTCAGGTGCATAAACAAGACATGATTCTGCACTAGGATTGTGACAGGGCATTTTAGCAATGACAGAAAAGGTGAAGGTGCTATGATGACATATAAAGGATCACACAACAGACTGATGTACAGGTGCTTTCTTGAAAGATGATATTGCTAATTTAAAGCCCCTGTGAATGCCCAAGATGGATGGGAATTTAGTGGAAAGAAACCTCAGTGAAAGGGTTTTTGTGAAGAGTAAGGACTTGTCCAGCGAGGAGCAGAGGAACATCAGAGCAAGGTTGCTGGTGGATAGAAACTGAGGCTCCTAACCCTGAACCTGGAACCAAAAGGGTACGAGAATGGGCCAAAGGAATCTGCTGGCTAAGAGGACTTCCAGGTGGGAGCATTCCTTGCTTTGACTGGAGGGACTGTGATGGAACTGTTGGTGGAACAGGCTGACTTAAGTGCTTTAGGTGAGGTGGAAGCCAGAACTCCAGGCACCTACACGTACTGCTGCTCCAGTAGCAGGAAGAAAACTATTTGGGCTATTGGCCCTTTACAGGAGGTAGCACCAGTATGGGAGCTGCTGGTGCTAGCTGAGACCTGGATGCTGAGTGAGCGAATAATAGGACCTGATGCCTCACACCTTGACCAGCACAGCTCAAAGCCCAGAGAGCCTGAGGTAGGCTCAGTCTAGGCACCCGGGGAAATACTGGGAGAAACAGAAGGCAAGAGCTAGGGAAAGTTCTGCCTAAAGAGAACCTGCCAGGGTAAGAGACTGCCCTGGAAAGAGACTGCCCATGGAAAGCTCTGCCTACAAGGAGCTGAGCCAGCTTATATCCAGGACGCTACCTACGGTAGTAGAGGCACCTGGGTCAGAGTGTTGTGGCTGGCAATGGGGCCTATAGCAGAGAGACAAAGGGGCTAGGAGAGCCCAGCAGCAGAGGAGGGCTTCTTACAAGACTAAACCCTGATCAGAGGGTTGGTGCCTGACTAAGGGGTCTCTGTGAACTGGAGAAAGAGATATCCAGAAGGTTGGCGCCTGACATGCAGTAAGGACTGGGACGTTATACTAATGAAGACACTGGAGGAAGACCAATACCATTGTGGCATGACTCCTTGGGTGGCATTCTGCCAGTATTGTGCCAGGTACCTCCCAGCCCTGTCACAAATAGTTACCCAGGATTGGGCAAGGACCATATTTGTTACAGTCCTGGATGTATTTAATCATACTCCTTTGGGTGTAATGCCCAGCTACTACAAGGATTCTCCCCTGTATCACCTTAATTTCACTAGTTCAGGATTAGAGAGAGAGCTCTGCTTTGTCCATGAAGCATTTTATATTGGTCACTGTGATGTTGGAAATGGGTTAATTATCTGTTTATTCATTCAATTGTACCCCACCCTTCCCACAAAGGCTCGGGGTGGCTTACAAAAATATAAAAAATACATACACATACAACATTTAGAAACATATATAAAAAACATTAAAAAGCAATTAAAAAACCTTAAGGCCCTACGCAACAATCCTCGCCCTAATCCCTCCACCCCATTCCACCCAACCATATCCCATCCAGCCAAACAAAAGGGTCTTTTATCTCTTCCACAAGATAAACAGGCTTGGGCTTAGGTGGATCTCCAAGGGGAGATAATTGTGGAGCAGTCACCAAGAATATCTCTCTGTGGGTCCTTGTTGTACGAACTTCACGGGCAGTTGATACTCACAAGAAGACACCCTTGGCTGACCTCAGAGACCATGACACAACCTAAGGAAAGAGGTGGTCTTTCAGATATCTGGCATCCAAGCCATTTATGGTTTTATAGGTCAAAACCAGCACCTTGAATTGTGCCCAGAAATCAATTGGCAGCCACTGCAGACACCAGAGCACTGGTATAATGTGCTCCCAGCAACCCACCCTGATGAAAGGCAAGCCGCTGCATTCGTCACCAACTGCAACTTCTGAACAGTCATCAAGGGCAGCCTCACATGGACCGCATTGCAATAGTCTGGCCTCAAGATTATGAAGGCATGGATGATGGTGGCCAAGTCTGAATTTTATTCTTTAAAAAAAGGTTGCAGTCTTCTCATCAGATGAAGTTGGTAAAAATAACTCCTGGCAACAGTCACAACCTGGCCATGTAGGTGCAACAATGTATCCAAGAGCATCCCAAGGCTGCAAACCTGAGTGACCAAAGGAGGCTGGACCCCATCAATAACAGGGTCTCCTATGTCCCCCAGGTCACATCACCAGCCATCATCTTGGTCTTGTCTGGATTCAGCTTCAGTTGGCTTGCTTGCATCCAGTCCCCAATGGCAGACAGGCACCTGGTAAGCATCGAGACTACAGCACCTGCATCAAATGTAAAAGAGAGTTAGAGTTGGGTGTAATCCGCATACTGATGGCTAAGGCTACTATTTTGGCATGGAGGTCACAGAAATCATGGATTCCATGACTTTGAGATGTTCGTGACTTCTGCCACACCAGATCCAGCCAGAGTTAAACGGCAGCGGCAGAAAGACTGGGGCCAGGAGAAGCACGTAGTGACACAATAGTCATGGGGGGAAAGCTGGAGGCTGCTACACTCCCCACCTTCCTCCCTGCCTGAGCCAGGCACCTCAGGCATGGGGGAAGTTGCTATAATCCCATCTCCCTCATGCCCTCCTTCCCTCCCCACCTGAGCCAGTCACTGACACAACAGGCATGGGGGGAAACCTGGAGGCTGCTGCTTCTGCTGTTGCTCCCCCTAACCTCCATCGTGCTGCCGCTGCTGCTTCTGACCATTTCTGTGATTTCTTTTATTATTTCCATGTCCTGCCTGTGAATTTCAGTAAAAATCACTGTGCCAAACTCGTAGCCTTACTGAAGGCACTTCACTCCAAATCTCCTAACACATTAAACAGGAGTGAGGACAAGATGGAACCTTGCAAGACCCCACAGGGTAAATCGTGTATCCTGTAGGAATAGCAGTATCAGAAAGTTCAGTTGTTGTTTGGTTTTAAAACTGGAATTTGGGGCTAATTTGGTGTCGGCCAAAATGCTGCAGCTTCAGCACCTGCTTTAGAATCGGGGGGGGGGGGGGGAGTTTAAAGGGATTGGATCTGAAGCAGAAGGGTAGGTGGATAACAGCTACAGAGATGGCCAGTGGAAAGGTTACGAAGCTCTGAGGGGAGCTGAGGGAAACTGACATCCAAAGCTTACTACATCAGAGAAGGAAGGCAGATGATTATATTGGTGGGGGCTTAAACATACTAGCTGATTACTTAGATATGAGGGACCCAGAATATGGCCTGAGCATGTGTGAGTAGCAGACAGGTTTAACCTGTTCTTCAGGCTACTTTTATCAAGATAGGTAGCCTAGAGAGCTAATTATGCCTAGGGAGCCATAATGCATTCATCACTTCGAGATTAAACTACTGAAATGCAGTCTATGTGGAGCTACTCTTGGTGATAACCTGGAGGCTGAAGCTGGTGCAGAATATGGTGGCTCGTCATCTTGTGGGGACAGGCCACCGGGAGCATATAACACTGGTACTCCATTCTCCGTTCCGGCTGCTTATAGTCTTCCAGGCCCAATTCAAGGTTTGGTTATTACCTTTAAAGCCCTATATGGCCTGGACTCTGCTTGCCTGCCAGACCACCTTGTCCCTCATGTCCTGGATCAGCCTCCGCGGTCAGCCGGGGACCGCCACTTGGAAGTCCCCTGGGTCTCCTAGGTGGCCACATTCGAGAGGGCATTCTTGGTGGCTGTGCTGCAGCTATGGAACTCCCTCACAGCTGAGATTTGCCCTCCCCAGATCTCCCCTCCTTCCATAGACAGTGCAAGACCTGGCTCTTCCTCCAGGAGTTCGGTGAGAGGTATGGGTAGTGGGTGGAAGGTTTTCTTGGGGGGATTAGCAGCATTTGTTGGGCCTGTGTCTGTTGTTTTAGAATGATGTTTATTATAGTATTTTATTTTATTATTATATATATATTATATTATATTATATTTATACACGTTCAACACCACCCTGAGCTGCCATTGGGCAGGAGGGGGTGGTATAGAAATAATGAAAATAAATGAAATAATGAATATAAATAAGGAATGAAAATAAATAATAAATTCAGTGATTAACACCTGGAAGAAACCATACGAAGTGCTTTAGGAATGATAAAAATAGGACTGTAAAGGGCTTTAACAGCCCCCAAACTCAATAGAATCAAGAAAGGAGGGAGGCTGTGCTGAAAATAATATCAACAAGATGCCTGCTGCAGCCTCAAACACCTCACAAGGTGATGTGGACAGAGAGAGTTAAAGAGTGTTTTACAGAGAGAGTTAGAGAGGGACAACGTAAGTTAGCTACTAGAAGAATTGGGGGAAGTGAAAAAATCAGTCAGCTTCCTACATACAAAATCTGACATCCTAGGGTATTTTCAGACATCACAGGGAGGCTTTCGCCCCATCACGGAATCACCCATTTGATTCCCCGCCAGAATCCCGCCGTCATGGCCAGTAGATGTGCCGGCTGATCCCGGCAGGGAATCTGGGGGTGGGGTTGCACGGTGCAACGTGCAGATGCACATCCCCGGCCCCCCCATGCTTCCCTGGCCGCCCACCCTCCACGAGACAGGTGGGCGCAGCGGAGATTAGAATAGTTATATAATTGATAGTTTTCCTTTTTCCTTCCCATGTCTCCCTTTAGATTTAGATAGGTATTACTTGTGTACACATAGATAGAGATTAGATATTATGTAGGTATTTAGGCTAGTCTTTTTTATTATATATATTATGTTATAATATATAATATAATATATATATATAATATTATGTTATCGGAATCGATACTGATAACGATACCAAAAATAACATATTTGTTTGAAATGATATCAATACCAATAACAACAATGATAAAAAAATGACATTTTAAAATAAAAACAAAAAGGAAAACGACATGGGAGCCTGGTGCAAACCCCTAACCTGGAGCTTACAAGACAGTCTAGCCCAGCATCAAACAGGGGAACACAAGAATAAAGCCCCAAAAGAAGGCAACTACAAGAACCTGAAAGGACCAGCTCCTAAATCAAGCTTCAGTCTGAAAAGGGGTTTGCAGATACTCCCTGAAATTTGATGTGTTGCCATTTAACAATGAAAAATCTCTTATTGGTTTGTGCACTGAATTTTAAGAAACAGACATAAACTAACCTAAAAGTAGACAGGTTAAAGGGGATACATGGAAGATTATCCCTACAACAAGTGTGTTTCAGAACTTTGTCCCACAGTTAATGTTACATGTAAGTTGTATGTTTCAGAATATTATTTGGGGTGGGTGGGGTGGGATGATAATTATTATTATTTTTGCAGATTGTCAGTGGTGTATTAATGAAGTTTTGAGAGAGGGATTTCTGTGCTGGGGATCAGGTCAGCACAAATGGGTTAATAGAAGACTGGGCCAGGGGTTATATTTGACTAATGTTTTGTCTTTCACCTATTCTAGTCAATGTCAGGATTATAAGCAATCGGGCAGGGAGCCTGAAATTACTCAGATAGAGGAAGCCAAAAAGCTTGACAAGAGAAAGCCATTGTCTGTAATCAAAATTCAACTAATATACAGGGTCTCACTCTAAATATTAAAGGGCTTAATTGCCCATATAAATAATGCAGAACTCTGCATTTTCTCCAGAACCTGCAACCTAATATTATGTTATAAGAAGTCCATCTTTGCGAAAAAATAAACACAGAATTAAAGTGAACTGAGTTCATTCCTCCGATACAAAGAAAAAGAGAAGGATAAGTATAAGAATCAATCAACATCTCCCTTTTACAGCAGAAAAAGTTCAAACAGATGAAGCAGGGAGATTTGTAATAGTCTCTGGAAGAATAGAGGAGCAAGAAGTTACATTAGCAAACCTATACACTCAAAATGGAACCCCCTTTGGGTTTTTAAAAGGATATAATCCTTAAAATTGCAAAACAAGCAAGAGAGCTCCTTATTGTAAATGGAGATTTTAACTGCTCCTGCACTCATTGAGTGTTTTCAGACGTTACGGGCGGCCGGTTCACCACAGTGGATTCCCGTGGGGGTGAACAAACAACCACCTCCCGGGGCGAATAAAAGCCCCGAACAGATGTGACGGGACCGGGCCCACGGCTGGGAATCGGGCTGCCAGATCATGGACCGGGGCAGCGCAACAGACATGACGCCGATTCCCAGACGTGGTCAAAACACCCAGAACCCACCGGGCAGGGGCGGGACACAGACATGGCCGCCTGAGGGCAAACAAAGCCAAAAAGCACAAAAGGGAATGCCCACACAAGGGAAACAGGAAGGGAGGGGGGGAGAGGGAGAAGAGTCGGACAGGTACCACACACAGCAGGCACACAGCCAGCGGAGGCACAGCGGAACACACAGCACGACCACACGCCCGGGCACACGCACACACAAGGAAAAGGAAGGGAAGGGGGGCATGTGTGACCGGACAACACACAAGGCACAACGGGAGCAAGGGGGG
>QEPC01013565.1:426565-444923 GCA_003113815.1 Sphenodon punctatus
CCGTGGGCCCTCCTCCTCCTCTGCCTCCACCCGGGCAGGGCCGGTGTCCTCCGGGGGCTCGTCCACCCGGGCCCTTTTCCGAGTCTGTAGGGACAGGGGTTGGGGGGTATAGGGTTGGGTGTGGGTCTGGCCCCCTCTCAGGGTGCCCCTTCCCCCTCCTCCCTGCCTGGCACCCGGGCATGCCTAGTGCCCCCCCTGGGTGCCCCTGCACCCCCTGTTCCCCTCCCCTTGATTCCCCTTACCCGTTTTCAGTGTGCCTCCGCCTTCCCCGGTCCGACTGTTGTCCCCGGGGTGTCATGTCCCGGCTGCTGCTGGTGTTGTCCCTGCACCTCCTCCATCCTCAGCACGACCCCCTGCTCTCCCTCCTCTGCCTGCGTTCCCTCCACCGCTGCCCCTGCCTCCTCCTCCTCCTCCACTGTCGCTTTCTCTCCCACCGCTCTCTTCCACCTCCCTCCTCGCTCCATCCCGCCACGCTTGCCTGCTGCAGAGTTCCCTTTAAATCTCCCTCCGGTGGTTGTGTTGTTGCTGGTTGCCTGGCAGCGACGCTGCGTGCATTGTCCACAGCTGGGGATCGTTTCCTTTGGTTCCATTGGGTGATTGGTGTCCAGACTTTACTTTCTGTTGGTTCCCCATGGGGATCTCTTTGACCACGCTTCCTGGGATATTCCCCCAGCTAGCCCGGGAAGCGTGGTTGAAATTGACCCCATGTGGGTATTGAGCGTGGTGAACATCTGGCGGGCGCTGAACAGACGTTCCGGGTTCTTTGGCCCCGCCGTGGAATTGAGCGTGGTTCACTGTGGTTGAGCGTGATCTCGTAACGTCTGAAAATACCCATTGACAGATCTAGGAAAGTGAAGCTGGATCCAGTTGCTAAAACTCTTACCTAGCTTATTTAAAGCAATATGAGGGAGAGTAGAGGGTGTGGTGAGTGAAACATTCAGATAAGAGGGATTATACCTTCTTCTCTGCCCCACATTAACCCTACTCTAGGACAGAATTAATAGTTAATAACTATTAATGATCATTCCAAGTATGCACCATTCGTACAATGTCTATCTCAGATCATTTCTATGTTTAATACAGAGTGAACTTAAGGCCCTTTTCAAACAGGCCACAGTGGATGGGGGGATGGGTGTACACCTGCAGTGGGTGGAGATTGGGTGTGCGTCCATTCCCATGGGTGAACACTGATCTCCACGCACAGAACAACCGGCATTGGAGCCCATTGCTCTGTGTGTGGGTGATGGGTGGAGTGTGGGAGTGCACACCCCACCGCCTGTGGTGTTCCTACAGGTGCCCCCTACCATGCACCATGGGCACCCCCACACCATGGATGCCCCCCTCCCATAGCACACGTGTGCGTTGGGGGTGTGACAATTTGAAAATAACCTGACTAATGCACACAGTCCACTCCCAGGCGTAATAAGCAAGTTCTTCAACATACACTAAGAAAAGGAACAAATGAAAAAGACTATCATGGCATACCTTACAGCCAGTGATCAACCAGAAATTACACCCACATTGTTGTGGGAGGCTGCTGAAGCTGTGATTTGAGGCAAATAAATTTTAGTACACTCCCATATGGAAAAAAAAAATGCAGCAAATGAAATGAGCTGAGAATTTTATATCTTCAACTAAGAAGCCGCTGCAAGATGCGTAAGCAGAATGAGGTTGGCATAAAAATATGAATGAATGAATGAATGAATGACTATAAAAAAATTGGAGCAACTGCACAAAATTTCTTCCAAAAGTAAGACTTTAGAAGAAATCATCAAAATTAGAGGTCTGATAGCAAATACAGAGATAGAAAAATAAATAAATCAGGTCAGGCACATTAAAAGATATTACTATGAAAAAAGAATTAAGTTTTGATTTCTTTGCCCTTTTCAAATGGGCTGCGGTGGGTGGGGGGATGGTTGTGTTTCAACGGCGGGTGGAGGTGGGTGTGTTCCCTTTCCCACAGGTGCACACCCATCTCCACCCGTCCCCATGCATGGAGGAACTGCCTCCAATGCCTGTTGCTCCATGTGTAGGTGATGGGTGGAGGCGGGTGGTGCGCAGAAGAGTGCATGCACCCACACCCACCACCAGTGGTGTTCCCATGGGCACCCCCCCACACTGTTGGCAGCAACCTGTAGCGTTCCTACGGATACCCCCCCCCCACACACACACACGTACGTGCAGGGGTGCCCATTTGCAAAGGACCTTTGTTACATATACTTGATTTTCTTTGAGTTGTAATTTATTTGGCATTTGCCCTAAACACTACCAGTTGGTTACTGTTTGTAAGAGCTGCCATTGCTCAGCTCTCGGTTCTACAATGTTACAACAACATTAATGTGAACTTTCTGTAACCTGTAAACAAAATCTTTTTTCTTGTAACTGAGGAGTTAGTCTAATAAAGCTCTAAGAAAGAAAGAAAAAAAGATAACAAACTAAAAGCAGAAGAACATAAATGAAGAGACAATAAAGTTTAGAAACATTAAAAAAAAAAGAGGAAATAGAAAAAGAATTCACTAATTTCTTTGAGTGCCTCTATACCTCACAAAAACCAGAAAGTAGCAAAATTAAGTTCTTAAACAATATTCCCCTAACTTTTATAAAACAATATTTACCTAACTTATATAAAATAAAACCAAGTAGAAGACCTCAATAGAGAAATAACTACAGATCAATTAAAAGAAACAATTAAAAGTATGGCCAAGAACAAGACTGGAGGTGCAGATGTTTTTCTTATAGAATTCTACAAACTATTTGCAGAGGACTTAGCTCCTGTGCTTTGCAGAGCATATAACCGCATCCTGGAATCTAATAGTCTAACTCAAACATTTTATGATGCCAAAATAGTCCTTATACATAAGGAAGGTAGAGATGAAGAGAAATGTGATAGCTACAGATCAATTTCTTTATTAAACACTGACTTTGAATTTTTTTTCACAATGTTTCCTGTTATCAAACTAAATCAAGATATAAAATCTCTAATTGAGCCTGACCAAGTAGGCATTATCACAGGCAGTTATGGGCTAGATAATTTCAAAAGAACAATAAACATTCTTTGTCATGTTAATAAAATGGACCAACAGTATCTAACCACATCTTCAGATGCAGAGAAGGGCTTTGATAGAACAGAATGGAAGTTTCTCTTAAAAACAGTGACCAAAATGGGACTTAGGGAAACTATTCAACCTGTATACAAGTAATATGTAAAACACATTGAGCACACATACTAATTAAGATTTTGTAGCCACCTGGTTTCTATGTTATCGTTGCCTCATGGAAAAAATTGATACATCCAGAAATCTTGATACATGTTTCTCTACTTTATTGTTAAATTCTACACATAAACAAGTACTCAAGAACTTCATTTTACAATTTCCTTCCAGATAGAGATACAAAACAACCCAAAGTTGTGTATGTGTTGTTGATCATATTTGTTAAAATATTGTTTTACAGTATAATTGTTAAAACTGTTTATTGAATTATTATTTTTTTAAAAAAAGGATATGAGGGACCATAGGTATTTCATGTAGAGTCACTTATTATCACAATTATTCCCAGGAGTCTAAGGAATACAGAGTACAGTTGTACAAAACCTTGTATGAACAACTAACAACAACAAAAAATAGCCCCTGTTCCCAAGGACCTTGCAAGAACACATAGGCTGCTTGCCCACGTTACCAGAACAGGGGAGACTCCCAACTGGGAAACTCCAGAGCTACTTGTGAATTTCCCCAACAGAACGGGGACATGGCAGATTAAATGTTATCAGGCAGTTCCCTTGGCAATTTTCTCTTACTGATGACAGGGATGGAATTTGACCCTGTCATCTGTAAGAGAAATCGCTGCAGGAGCCACCGGATTATGTTTAATCCACCATGCCCACATTCAGAACTACTCATGAGATTCCCTCCCTCCCCCCCCGCTTCCAGTAACATGGGCAAGCAGTCATAACCACTGCATTGGTTTTGCTGACGGGTTTTCTAAGGAATAAGCATTTTGGCAATTTTCTCTTACTGATGACAGGGATGGAATTTGACCCTGTCATCTGTAAGAGAAATCGCTGCAGGAGCCACCGGATTATGTTTAATCCACCATG
The DNA here is from genome assembly GCA_003113815.1 of Sphenodon punctatus. NCBI lineage: Eukaryota > Metazoa > Chordata > Lepidosauria > Sphenodontia > Sphenodontidae > Sphenodon > Sphenodon punctatus. The sequence goes on from QEPC01013565.1 coordinate 430,662, forward strand.
CCCACATTCAGAACTACTCATGAGATTCCCTCCCTCCCCCCCCCGCTCCAGTAACATGGGCAAGCAGTCATAACCACTGCATTGGTTTTGCTGACGGGTTTTCATAAGAGATAAGCATTCTAGGTTTCTGAGGAATTCTGTGTACTTTGGCAGAACTCAAAACTTAACCGGAGAAAATAAGTGAATTAATACAAATATTGTATGCTTTTTGAGGTGGAAAGCCAATGCGAACACATATTTTGATTGCAAAATGGAATTAACCTTGCATTTGTCGAAATAAAAACAGTTTGTGAGATCAAAGAAGGTCTCAGAAATTTCTTAAATTATTTTTCTGCTACTATATTTTAATACAAAATTCATGAAAAGCCTATTTCCACTGAAAATTTTCCAAGTACTCGCTCTTTTTATAATAAAGAAGAAACTATTGGAGGCCATCAATTATTAAAATGATTTATTGCTTTGTATTACTAATAAATTATTATATCAAGCTTTTCTATTGCTTCAGTGGAGTCATCTCTCATCTGTGCAAAATAGGAATTTTAAGTGCATGGCTGAATGATTTTGTGATAGACAACAAATACCTTTTCTTCCTTAGAGTTGATGGTATGCCTAATAGGTTTTATTCTCAAGGGCAGAAATTGTATGTAACTTTATTTTTTTTATTAAAGTGCACTTGTATTTATTCAGGCAGTTGTATAAATAGAATTCTCAGATAGGCTTTTAACATGAGTCAATAAGATGAGAGAAACTATTTCTGATGCAGGCTAAGGTACATAAATGAAACATTACTATAGTCTTCATGGTTTATTGATTCCTTCATAAATCTGAGTAGCAGTGTGTTGTCCGAACAGTATTTGTTGGCATATTCTGGCCTGCAGTATTCACCTTCCAGGCATTGCTATGATAGAAACTCATCCTAGTCAATACACTTCTCAAACTTACAAACTAAGGCCCCAATCCAAGGTCCATGTGCACGCACCGTGCCTTTGGGTAGCTAATTCGACAATGCTACCAGCCCACTCTGGCCATGGCCCAGAATTGGCACAGAAGGCGTTCCCCTCCCCCTGGTCACGCAGGCCACACCCCTCCTCAGTCTTGTGCCATGTCCCCAGCTTCCTGGTTGACGGATGGCATGTATATAAGCCAGCCTAAAGCCACAGGAAGTTGGGTGAATCATCAGTCTAAATCTTGTCTACATCCCAATCTCATCCTGGTTCCTGTCTGTATCTTCCCATGCACCTTTGGGCTGGCTCAGTACCCCTTGGGACCTTGTGTGTGCCATGGACAGGTTCCGTTTGGGCTTCGAGCTTTCTGCCCGAAGAGCAACCTTTTTGACCTTTGCCCTGAAACAGGTCCAACAGACCCTGCCTGTCTGTTTTCTCATCTCATCCATGGGTTGAGGTTTGTCACTATGTCACTATGTTTGGGAGCCTGCTCTGCACCTGCTTTGATATCCACTCCACATCTATGGGGTATGATGGCTATGAGCTCACTATGTTGTGTCAGTTAGGGGCGTGCACCAGGTCCATGTGTCAATTTTCCTTTTTTGTTGTAATTTTCATTATTAAAATGTCATTTTTGTTATTGTTATTAATGACAAAGTTGTTTTTGTTATCGTTGTCATTATTGATTTTGGTATCATTTCAAACCAAGGTTTTATTTTTGGTACTGATATCATTATCGGTATTGATTATGATAACATAATTTATATAATAAAACAGACGAGCCTAAATACCTATATAATCTCTAATCTCTCTATATATGTACACAACTAATATCTATCTAAATCTACGGGAGACAGGTGAAGGGAAAAGGAAAACTATCTTTTGTCTAATCAATTATCTATATAATTCTTCTTCTTTTTTCTTCTTCTTTATTAGTATTAGTATTAGCAAGCATTTATTAGTAAGCAATGTACCTGGCACTTTACAAAGTAATTGAATAGACACGTCCCTGCCCTAGGGCTTACAATTTGAGAGACCTCCCGGTGCGGGGGAGACAAAGGAAGGGGAACAGAGAGAGAGACAAGGAAGGTAACATTTACGAGGATGCGAGGTCCCAGGTGCATGTGCTTGGCTTGGTTACATCCAGAATGATGGCTGGTTGGTCCATGTGGTGAGGATATGAGTACAAAGACCTCAGGTAACAGATTGTACTGGATGGAGGGTATCAGCAGGAGTTAAGTATGGGTAACAAGAAGTCGGGGAGGGCAGAACAGAAGAGGTGGGTCTTGAGGAGGGATTTGAAGGTACAAAGGGAGGGGTGAGGCAAATGTGGGCAGGGAGGGAGTTCCAGGCATGGGGGGCAGCTAGGGAGAAGGGACGAAGGCAGTTAGGGGAGGCGTGGAAAGATGGGAGAGGGGACAGAGGAGGAACAAAACTCACAAACTGGAGTACGGAGGGAAATTAGTGCAGAGAGGTAGGGGGGAGTAAAGTTGTGATGAGCTTTCTAGGTGAAGACTAGGAGTTTGTGCAGGATTTGTTCAGGAAGGAGGAGCCAGTGAAGAGAGGAGAGGAGGGGCTGCACATGGTCGAAGCAACAGACAAGGTGGATGACCCTGGCAGAAGAGTTTTAGATGGAGATAAGGGAAGAAAGGTGAGAGCTGGGGAGGCCAGTGAGAAGGAGGTTACAGTAATCAAGGTGAGAGATGACCAGGGCATGAACAAGGGTTTTGGCAGAGGAGACAGAGAGAAAAGGGCGATTCTTAGCAATGTTATGGAGGGAGAAGCAACAGGATTTGGCAACAGAGTCGATGTGGGGCTTAAAAAAAAAAGGGGTGAGTCAAAGATGAAGCCTAAGCTATGGGCTTGGGGGTGGTAAAGATGGTGATCCCATCGATGAGGATCGACAGGGAAAAGGGAGAGGAAGGATGAGGGGGGAAGATAAGGAGTTCAGTTTTAGCCATGTTGAGTTTGAGTTGACGTTGAGACATCCAGGTAGAGATGTCAGAGAGACAGCTGGTGAGGCGAGCTTGAATAGATGGAGAGAGAGAGGGAGTAGAGAGACAGAGTTGAGTGTCATCAGCATAGAGGTGATATTGGAATCCATGGGAGGCATTGAGTTTGCCTAGGGACAGGGAATAGATAAAGAAGAGGAGAGGGCCAAGGACAGAGGCTTGGGGAACACCAACCAAGAGTGGAAGGGAGGAGGAGATGGAGTTGGCAAGAGACACATTGAAGGAGCAGTCAGAGAGGTAGGAGGAGAACCAGTTGAGGATGGAGCCACTGAAGCCAAGGGAGTAAAGTGAACCAGCAAGAGTGAGTGATCAACAGTATCAAAGGCAGCAGAGAAGTCAAGGAGGACAAGAATGGAATAGAGGCAATTAAATTTAGCCACAAGAAAATCATTGGTGATCTTAGTGAAAGCAGTTTCAGTAGAGTGAAGGGGGTTAAAGCCAGATTGGAGGGTGTCAAGGGAGGAGTTGGCGGTGAGGAAGTCGAGGTAGTGGGAGTAGACAACAAATTCAAGAAGCTTGGAAGCAAAAGGAAGGAGTGAGACAGGATGATAGCTAGGAGGATCAGAGGGTGAAGAGTGGACTTTTTGAGAATAGGAGAGACAGTAGCATGCTTGAAGGCGGAGGGGAAGGATCCAGTAGAGAGGGAGAGGTTGATGATGTGCAGGAGGGAAGGGGCAACAGTGGAAACAATGGAGTTCAGGAGGCAGGTGGCAATGGGGTCAAGGCGTCAAGTGGAAGGGTTGGAGGAGGAGAGCAGGGAGGAGATTTCCTCAAGGGAGGTGGGAGGGAAGGAGGACAGGAGAGAAGGAGGGGGAGGAGGGAGATGGGAGGGAGTAGGAAGAGGAGAGGTTGGGAAGCGATGTCGAGGCGCATCTTGTCTATCTTGGAGGTGAAGAAGGAAGCAAGATTCTCAGCAGAAAGGGAAGAAGGAGGAGGAGGACAGAGGGGCTTGAGAGAGGGAGTCAAAGGGGGCTAACAGGCGGCTAGGGTCCCGAGAACAGGACTGAATGTGGGAGGTGTAGTAACTGTCTAGTGAGGGAGATAGCAGAAGTAAGGGAGGAGAGACAGAATTTGAAGTGAAGGAAGTCAGCATGAGAGTGCGATTTTCACCAAAGGTGCTCAGCAGCACAGGTGCAGGAGAGGAGGTGGCGGATACGGGGGATGAGCCAAGGATGGGGGTTGTGGGAGCAGGCAGGGCGTGAGGAGAGAGGGGCAAGGAAATCAAGGGTGGAGGGGAGAGAGGCATTGAAAGTAGAAATGGCAGAGTCAGGGGAGGAGGAGGAGAAGACTATGGGGAGATGGGGGGAGAGAGAGGAGGGTAATCTAATTTAATCGATATGTCTATATACTACCTATCTATATATAATGTACAGGGGGAAGAAGGGCAGGGAAAGGAGAAGGTAAAATGTAGGGTATGAGGAAGGGTAGGTATTGGTGGTAATACAATGAGGGCTAGAGAGGATTTTGTCTGCAAGCACCACAGTTCTGTAAACACAGCCTGACAAGCAGAGTTCTCACATAACAGAGAGAAAAAGCCTGGCCCTCCCATTATAAAGGGGTGCAGTGCCCCCCCAGAACCCCCCGATTGGTTGTGGGGGCAGCAGAGCAATCACAGAGTGCTATGACACTGCTTGGGCCTGCTTGCACTGCTCATTGGCTAGTGATACATCTATTAGATACTGCTGAGCTGATCGCCCCTCCCAACACAGGCACAGTTCAATAGTTCAACCCTGTTTAGTGCTCCGAGATGTCTGCTCCCTCCTCCCCTCTCCACATTTTCCCTCCAAAACCCAACTGCCACAGCACTAATAACAATGACGTCATTGTCGTTTTCGTTATCATTGTCGTTATTATTGATTGTCGTTTTCATTATTGCAATAATGGGTACAATTCTGGATTCTCTCCCAAAGCCAAAATATGTGGGTACCCGCCATCCAGTGAAGGTGTGAATGCGGTCTTAGTGTATGCTGCGCTTAAGTGAAAAGAAAGCACAGGTTGGGGGCAGAGCTGTCAACTCACCTTTGCCTGTTGGAAAGGAGGTAATGCTGTGTTGCAAAGTTTGCAGGGGCTTTTCCCGGCCTTTTGTATCAGTTTCATCCAGGGAGGCTTGTGCAGCACTTGGGGGGGGGGGGGACAGGGGGAGGTGTGCTAGCTGTGCATGTGCAGCTTTGCAAATAATATAGCTATGGAGAGGGAGGGAGGCACAGGGAGAGACTCTCTCCCCCTACCCCTCTGAGTCTGCTTCTGTGCTACTAGGAACTTATTAGTAATTTACAGCTGATGTAGATTGGTCCTTTCATTTTTCCAATCTTCCTACTGAAAATGTGAACTGCAACTTTAGATGGATGAGTTTGGAAATTATCAGGGGAAAAAATGTTATTCTCCTAATGCCACTAATTTTAACTACAGTGGAATCCACATAGGTTGAGATTGCTTAATTGGAAATTTTTTTTTAATGTTGAACTGATCTCCCATCCCCCAGTGCTATATTTTGCCAATGGAAAACTGGATCTTCCTTTCTTCAATTTCCTAATATCTCTAAGCTCCTGCCCCACAATATCTATTACAGAGGTGGACATTTGGCAGCTTGTGAGCTGCATGCGGCTCTGAGGCTCCCATCCAGAAGCTTCTGCCTGGGGGGCATGTCCCTGCTGCTCCCTTAGCAGCTTGATAAAGTGACACCTCCATTTGGTTTAATCAGTTTATGCTGCAGCAGGTACAGGGAGAACAAACCCTTATGCAAAGGGAAGAAGGAGGGAAGGCTTCTTACCTCCCACCCACATCTTTATGAAAAGTTGTGGAGTACACTTGTGAAAACTTTCATGATTGATAAGTGCAGCTCTCAGCGAGACAAGCTTTTTGGGTCATGAATTGTGCCCAACCCAGTTCTATTAAACATAAAGTGGCAGTTAATACATTTGCATTTTATCCTGCTTAGCACAGCTTAATAGTCAGTTCCAATGTTCAGTTCTAGATGAAAGGTTTACTGGTCTGCAACTTAGCAGGATCACCCACTTCCCCTTCTTCCTCCAAAAACCTAGTACTCTCTTTGTTGGCGCATCCAAAATGAAGCAAGGACAACATGTTGGGTTTGAAAGGCCGCACTCTTTATTCAAATTGGAATTAGGCATGGTGGGGGTAATTGCCCTCAGGCAATTTAGGTCCAGTGCTAACTTCAATAAACGGGTACTTCACAACCCCAACAAAGGGGAGGCTTGGATGTACCCTCCGTAACCCCCCTTTATTACCTAACTCAAACGTCTCCCCTCCGGCGTTGGCTAACGACCACCTCCAGAGGGGACAAGGTCCTTCTGGACCTGAGCCAAGGATTTAAGTTACCGCCAGCTTGGGGACTGCTCATATCCCTTCCCGCCTTTGCCAGCAACTCACCTTGGGAGGTGAACCCTGTGGCTGTCCACGCCCAGCCTATGCCCCAGGTGTTCCCCTCACATCTCTTAGGGAGATGCCTCTTTTACTACATATTATTACAAACTTACAACAGCACTGGACCCCTGCCACAAAGGGGCTGCCACCTTTTACTGTGGACAGGCCCAGCCCCCACGCTGCACAATCCCTCTTAACCTAAAAACTCTATCAACTTGGCTTTCAAAGTCACCAAATAAGTCATTTCCCACTTCCGATAGGTGGACCCCATCACCTCAAAAGTTCTCTGGCGTTCTATGTGTGATCCCCACATGGGACACTCGGTGCCCACCCCAAAGGATGATCCACCTCCCAATCTCCCTGTTTACATTCCACCGAGCTCTATCCACTTTCCCAGGGTGGATAGCCTTGTCCAAGCACAATCACGCCACCCAGTCAGTCCACACTACCACCACCCCAGGGAATATTCTCTCCACCTCCATAATGTCCAATTTAACTTTAATACTTAAACCTAATCCCGTATTTCCCATCAAATCGTTTTCCCCCAGATGGATTACCACCACATCTGGCGTGGCCCCTCTCGTGTTGACCCTGCAGGTGGGGAGCAACTGGTGCCACCGCGCATTCCGCTGCGTCCCATCCATTGAATTACGGCTCGCGCAGACATTCCCAGCATTCCCAGCTTGCTTCCCCAAGAAGACTGTGCAGCTGCCTATCCTGCCCATCGCACCAGGATGTGGCTGATAATCCAAATGGCCGTTCTACGGGGATGCCACCCGGTACCTGGGTGCATAACAACATTAAACGTGTTACTGTGATACACTGCACACAATAGATTTGTACGCACGGGATTGCGAGCGCCCTACCTCTCTGATCTGTTGTTCTGAACAACCTGCTTGATCTGGAAAAGAAGCTACCCCGATCCTAAATGAGTGGGACCCATAATCCATAGGTGGAGTTCTTAAATATCCCAGCGCCCTTCGCATCACTCCCGTGAATTGCTGACGAGTCACTTGTCTCCCATTCTCGTGCTGAAACAGCGGCCCTCCCACTGCAGGTTGCCTACCTTTGTAATCCCAATATGCCCTTAATGGACAAAGTTCAGGCGTTCCCACCTGATTCAGGTGAGCCACTCGACCTCAGCCTTGCTGGTCAGTTTTGGACTGCCTCAGCCAAATCGCCAGCATGCCCCCAATCTCCTGATCATCATCAATGGACAGAGCCCTATTAGTAGTGTCCCTTGCGGATTCCGCTACTAACTCGGAATGCCCCCCAAAAAGCTATTTTAAACAAGGCCCCAAACAAAACTACCTCAGATCCGTCGAAGCACACGGCCGGAAGGGCGCAACACAACCTCACCAACAACGAGGGGGTGATAGGCTTCCTGGTGTCCGGCTCCCTCGGAGTCTCCCTAGCCCAACCCTGCAGCATTCGGTGAGCAAAGAAGTCCTGACACGGGGGGACTGCCCCGCCAGGCGACTGACAAATCCCAGGGCCGACAGTTTACTCCCTATGGTTCCCACTGCAGCCCCCACCCTCCTGAGGGCTGAGGCAAATTGCAACATCTGCCCCTCCATAATGGGAAACAGCAATGCCCAACCTTGTTGCAACCTAAACTGCTGGAACTCCTTGAACGCCCTCTGATAGGCAGCCCGCGTCCGCACCGCCAAGGATCCCTGGATGATCTTGTACAGTTCTAAAATGCAAGGCTCCACAGCGCCTGCGGGAGGGGGGGGGTCTGGTGTACTTCTGGCTCCCGGAACCAAGGAGCGAAATCGCTCCATCTGGAAGCGAGAAAGGGCATCGACTGCGCTGTTGTTCACCCCCAGTACATGCTTGGCCACAAACAAAATGTTGTGCCGCAAGCACTCCCGTACAAATGCCCTAACTAGCCTCATCACCATTGGGGAACGCGACGACATGGAGTTGATCACATAGACAACTGCTGTGCTGTCACACCAGAAAATCACGGCGCTATTTGCCAACTCCTCTCCCCATAGCAACACTGCTACCACTAACGGGAAAAGTTCCAGAAAGGTAAGGTCTTGGGACACCCCACTCTCCTGCCACTCATGGGACCATGGGGCTGCGCACCACCGTTGGCAAAAAAACACCCCGAAACCATACCCACCAGCCGCATCTGAATGTACCTGCAGCTCAGCTTCCAGCAAGAGATCCTCTCTCCAGAAACTTGCCCCATTATACCCTTCTAAAAATTCCGCCCATGTCTGTAAATCCTCCTTCATGTCCCGCGTCAGTCGTATGTGGTAATGCGGCTAAAGATCCCCTCTAAGCTTCCCATAAAGATGCGACAAAAAAGCCCTGCCTGGCGCCACTACTCGGCATGCAAAGCTCAGGCTACCCACCAGTGATTGCAACTCCCTCACCGTGATCTTTGATGCTGCCAGTGATGACTCCAACTTTGCCTTAAGCGCTACTAGCTTGGACTGAGGGAGACGCGAGAGACACTGGACAGTGTCGATTTCGATGCCCAAGTATGTCAGGGTCGTTACCAGCCCTTCCGTTTTCTCCGGGGCCAATCGGATACCTAATTCTTCAGCTATCCACACAAATGTCTCCATTAATTCACGACACTCAGACATCCCTGGGTGACCAACGAACAGGAAATCATCGAGGTATTTCCTGACTACACCCCCTGTTGCCCTTTGCTCCACCACCCACTCTACCAGAGAGCTAAAACGCTCGAAGGTAGAGCAAGAAATAGAGCAACCCATAGGCATGGCCTGATCAAAATAAAACCGTCCCTCCACATGAAAGCCTAACAGATGGAAGCTGTCCGGGTGCACAGGGAGCAACGGGAAAGCTGACAATGTCACACTTCCCAAGAAGCGCTCCCCTGCCAACTTCCTTCACGGCCCGCTCAGAATCATCAAACGGGACATAGTGCACAGATGTCAGTTCACTGGGAATTGTGTCGTTCACCGACTTCCCCGGTGGGTAGAACAGGTGATGAATCATCCTAAACTCTCCGACCGCCTTTTTTGGAATGAGGCCCAACGGTGAAACGACGAAGTCCTCCATCGAGGGAGAAGGAAAAGAACCTACCACCCTACCTTCTCTCACTTCCTTGCTCACTTTTTCCCTAAGGATATACTCCATACCCACAATGGACTTTAAATTGCGGGGGATTTTACCTAACAACCTTCCCTGCTGGTATATTAAACCCATAACAAAACCCATTAACTATATACAACACCTCCGCTCTATTGGGGTGGGCTCGTAATGCGTTCTCTAACCTATCCACTCTAACCGGGGTTGGGCTCCTTTTGTACATTACCCCCTTGGGCACCCGACTGCCCCCCCTTTTCCCAGCGGGTGGGGGGGATTTCCGGCATGGGGCTTACTCCCCCCCGACCGTCCCGATGTGGCATGGTTTCCTCCACATATCCCACATGCATGTCTGTACTTACAAACGGAACGCCCGCACCTCCCATTGTGGGCAAATTCATAGCACACCGGTGCCATGGAAGTTTGGGCCTTCCGGCCCTCGCTCCAAAAGGGATCGTTGGACGGTGCCACCCCTCCTTTCGTTAATACATGCCCCGTGTCGGTCCTTGTCCCACTAGCTTTACCTGTCATGCTATCAAGCTATAAGTCGATAGCATGCACATCCCAGCGAAGTTCTGGTATATAAGCCGCCCTATGCTGAAACGTTTTGTCGTACCTAAGCCAGGCCCCCGAGGGGCCCGTATCATAGGCACGCCGAATACTGTCAGCGTATTTCATCAGGGCATAAGCCCTGTCCGGGTAGGCCTGCGTTATGACCCCTTGGTAAACTGCGAATGCCAAGGTCCAATTGGCCCAATTGAGATCAACCTTCAGCCACCTAAATTTCTCCTTGTCTTTCTCGTTGTCTTTCTCCGACGGATCTGGCAGAAGATCCGTGAACAACAGGGAAAAAATATCCAAGTACTCCCCCTTCCATATCTTTTCCCGTGCTGTCTGCGACAATTGCGCACCCAATGGGGCAGATACATCCCCATACCCTCCCCCTAGGTGGGGAGCGACCGCACCCACTGAAAATCACTGGCCCACCCCGCCAGGGGCCGGGCCCACACTTGCAAGGCCTGATTCCCATAGGAACCAGCTGCTGATCCAGCACCACTACTTACCACAGGGGGGAAACCCTGGAGCCCGGGAGCAGGGAACCAAGCCCCATTCCACCATAGTTGAGGGATCTCTGACCCACTCCTTCTTTCCTGACCAGTTGTCACCCCTGCTGCTGTGGTTGACATGGTTCCAGCAAGTTCAGGCCCCCCAACCAGACCTTGGCCTCCCAAACCCTGGGGCCATGTCCCCCTGTAGGTCCCCCTATTCCTAACCCCACCTGGGACGTCACCAAGGGTCCCCTGACTCCACCCCCCATGACCACATACCTGCCTGCATTGGGTCTGATGTTAAAGGTGGTGGTTGGTACGTCTGCACCATCGCTTGCAATCCCCTCTCCAAGGAAGCTATTTGCTCCAGAGCCTCCTGCACCCCCGGTGCCAGTGTGTCCTCAGCAGAGCCTCCTGCCTCCTGCTGCTCAAACCTACTGGCAGAAGGAAGAGACACCCCCCCTTCCGCACTGCCCACCAACGGCAATGTCGCCCCACCTGCCACCTCCGCAGGTTCGCCTGACACCCGCTCACTCCTCCTGGTCCTCTGGGGCGGGTGAGAGTCCCCTCTATATCTGACCGGTGGGCCAGCAGCACGCCTCCCCTGATGCCTGGGCAGAGAGACCTTGTTCTCCTGAAGCGACAGGGCAGGCGTCAACGGAATCTGGCTGCTCTGCCCCCCTCCTTGCCCCCATTGGGGAAAAACTCCACCTCCAGAAAAACCCCCAGCTGCTGGGAGACCCCACGACTGCCCCTGGGACAAAGGCTGCGTCGGTCCAAACACCAGGGGAAAGGCGCCCTGAGGCGCCCCGCTCCCTGGTAACTGGAAAAAGGGAAGCCCCCCCACTCCCAAACCCCCCAACCTCTTGGGGGATTATGGAAGCAGGCCGAACACTACCTCCCCTCCATATGCCATCGCCTCATACATCTGATGAGCAAAAACCCCCACTTGCTGGGTGACCCCACACGCTAATTGGAGCTGTAATTCACCTTGCCCCGTGGGCACCTGAGGAAGGGACCCCACACTTGCCGGGGCCACCCCTCCCCCTCCAAACCATGCCGGCCCCATCTGGTTGCCCATGCCTCCATACCCTTGAGCAGGCACGCCACTGCACCCCAGATCCAATTGTACCTGTGAGGTGGACAAACCCTCTCCTCCTGTCCACACTTGGCCCCCAGCGGGCCCTGGAGCGATGCTGCGATGCCACCACGCATGACCATCCTCTTAGACCCGTAGGCCCAGACCCCAATCCTACACCTCCAGGGGCACCTAATGTGCCAGCCTGCCTCTCAGCCATGCCCCTCATCAGCGCCTCACAACCAGCCAGTCAATCCTGCATGGCCCCCAGCACCACAGGGGTGGTTCGCCCCTCCGCAACTGCCCTGACACTCCCTTGGCCCAGTACTGGCTCCTCATCAGTCAGCCGCCTCTCCTGCTGCTCCTCGCTCATCTGCCTTACTTTCTTCTTGGACTTTTTGGTTTTCGTCCTGCCCATCCTGCCAGCCAGCAATTCCTTGGGGGCACCCTTCTGTAGCCCTTCACTTCTCTTTATTAGGGTAGGACTCACACAGGCAGCTCAGCCAGCCCCCAACAATAAGCCTCGAGCCCTTCCAGCCCTAGCCTGCCAACCCTATGCCTCTTTTCACTGTCCAGCTGGATCCCAACAAAAACAAATTTGGGGGAAGAGTGGGTGTCCCAATTAGGCTGCTTTACCCCTCACTCACTGCACTGGGGCCTCAACTGCCCTTGGGAATGTCAGGGGGGGGCTCTTGTACGGCCCTCCGCTTGCCCCTGCTTACACACTTCTCCTCCCTTAAAGAGTGATGAGGGAAGGGGGGGTGGATGCTGCCTCACGACAAGTCAGGACCCTCCATTTGCCCCCAGTTACACAACTCCCCTCCCTTGCAGAGTAATGAGGGAAGGGGGGAAGCTGCCTCACCAGATGAAGGGGCGGCCCACAATCAAGGACCGTTGGATACTGATGAATGGGGGGGAGGGGGGCAACGCCATTCCCCACACCCCAAACCGCTCACTCCGATCCCCGCAGCCCACCTCACAAACCCCTCACTTGCAAGAGAGGAAATCCTTGCTAACTTGACCTCCTGAAGCCCACAAACCAGAGAGCCCACAGAAGAGCTGGTTAGCAGCTCACCAACGGCACTCCAAATGGCGCCGAACGATTCAATGAGCAGGAAGGCACCATGCAAGAGGTGGGGCCTCCCGCTCGCTCCTGATTGGCAGCCTCCCGGTTGCTGGGCAGATTACATCCGGGCCGTCGAGGGATCCTTGCCACGGCCCGGCGTTGACGCTCCAGCGCTCCCAATAGCAGTGCTGCCTGCGCCGCCGGGGACAAAGACTGCAGCCTCTCTCACCCCCTTGGCTCCATTCCTCCTAGGGAGCTCGCCAAATGACCCTGGTGGCCGCCTAAAAAGGCGGGCCAAGGGCCCTTTGCATAAATGGAAGTTCTGATGAGAATTTAGACTTTTTTTAGAGGGTTAAATTGGACTTAAGCAGACTCCACTGTAGACTGATCTTTTTGAACATAAAGAGAAAACCATAAATTGGTGGCACCATGTCAAGCTTTTCAGTAGAACTGTGTCTTCCATTCCATTTCCTTAAATTTACTGATGCCACTTTTAAATGAAGCACTTAGAAGTGCCTGCTGAGCCCCAAGTCCAGAGGAAAGCCACGCGGGGAGAGCTTACATGCTCCCTGCACTACCAAAAGTGGCATGCTTCCCATTCTTGGCAGCGACTGGAAACGCGGGGCTTTGAAGAGGCGTGGTCTGTAAGCCTCAAATTGCAGGGTTTTAGAACACGCCTCTTCAAAGCCCCGTGTCTCCAGCCATTGCTGTTGCCGAGAACGGGCAGCACGTCACTTCTGGTAGCGTGGGGAGCATGTAAACACTCCCTGTGTGACTTTCCTCTGAACACGAGGCTCAGGAGGCACTTCTAAGCACCTTTTTAAAAAGTGGTCTGAGAGACAAAGTGGTTCCAATTATATCTTTTATCGGACCAACTGTAGGTGGAAATAAGCAAGTTTTGAGTCACACAGGACCCTTCCTCAGACATGTAGCCTAGCTAGTAGAAATGTATAAACTGAGCAAATATAGGTCAGGTATATGTGAGAGGACATGGAATGGGTGGAAGTGGATAGGACAGAGTAGCAAGTGGGAGGGGGTAAAGAGAGAGACAGATGTGCCAGACATTTAAAAACAGCTGTAAAATTATATGTTGGTTTAGGAAACAAAAAAACAGTAGGTAGTGGTAAGTAGGATTGTAGCAGAATGTCGCAGCAGAGTGGTAAGGACACGGAGAAGGCAAACACATGGCTTGGTGGTATAGTAGGAAACCGCTTATCGGATGAATGGAACACGCATATCACAGAAACTGGGTTCACAGTAACACAGGTTTAGTATTCAGCTGATTTTACTGAATTTTCTTTGACATAAAAGTGGGGCTGGCTTTACTACAGGACGACCTGCCATCCCAGGGCTCCTAGGGGATGCTAGATAGGGCAACTAGAAAGCCACCCCTTGCAAGCACGTGCAAATCCTACCATCCCAGGGCTCCTAGGGGATGCTAGATAGTGCAACTAGAAAGCCACCCCTTTCTGGCACGTGCAAATCCTGCCATCCCGCCCCTGGCTGGCACACACTAACTAAAAAACGAATACAGCCTTTCTTGTCTTAAAAGTAAAAGAAAGGTTTACAAACCTGGCAGGAATCACAGTAGACGAGCCCCCTCCTTCCGCCTCGTCCGAGACGAAAGACACCACCATTGCCACGGGAGGGGCAGGGGCAG
>QEPC01013565.1:446875-466416 GCA_003113815.1 Sphenodon punctatus
GAACCTGAACCGCAATCTGTTCACCCATCCCTACTGCCCACCCGCCCACCCACCCAGGTGGCCTAGATCAAAGCCTGCCTCAGCCAGTCTTCCGATGCTCATGCCACGTTGCCTGTCTGTCCGCCCGCACGCCCAGGTAGCCTTGATTAAAGCCTGCCTTGGTCTGCCTTCTGCTCATGCCATGCTGCCTGTCTGCCCACTTGCCCACCCAGGTGGCCTAGATCAAAGCCTGCCTCAGTCTGCCTTCTTCTCATGTCATGCTGCCTTTCTGTCTGCCCACCCAGGTGGCCTAGATCAAAGCCTGCCTCAGTCTGCCTTCTGCTCATGTCACGCTGTCTGCCCGCCTGCCTGCCCACCTGCCCAGGTGTCCTAGATTAAAGCCTGCCTTGGCCTGCTTCCTGCTCGTGCCATGCTGCCTGTCCGCCTGCCTGCCCGCCTGCCCTCCCAGGTGGCCTAGATCAAAGCCTGCCTCAGTCTGCTTTCTAATCATGCCACGCTGCCTGTCTGCCCGCCCGCCCAGGTGGCCTAGATCAAAGCCTGCCTCTGTTTCCCTTCTGCTCATGCCACACTGCCTCAGTCTGCCTGCCCTGTGGGTAAAACTGAAGCTCTGTCCCAACCTGCTTACATCATGCCAAGGTGCCTGTCTGCCTGCCCTGGCAACCCTGGGTGATGTGCCCCACTGGCCTGGTAATCCCGCTGCTGCTGTCTGCTGGTTATTGGGTGTTCTGCCATGGCAAATCCAAATGTGCCCATGCAATCCTGCTGCTGCCATTTGTTGCTGCATAGGAGCTCTTCCCTGGCAACTCCTACCATCCTGGCTGCATGGGTGCTGCGCACAGGCAAATCCTGCTGCTGCCACCTCTGCTGTTTGTGCCACAGGTACTGTGCCACAGCAATCCAATGTCTGCTGCTGCTGCCAATGCTTCCTCTGCTGTCTTTGCTATGGGTTCTGTGCCCAGGTAATCCAATGTCCACTGCTGCTGCCAGTGCCGCCTCTGCTGTCTGTGCCACAGGTTCTGTGCCCAGTCAATCCAATGTCCGCTGCTGCTGCCAATGCCACCTCTGCTGTCTTTGCCATGGGTTCTTTGCCTGGATAATCCAATGTTTGCTGCTGCTGCCAATGCCACCTCTGCTGTCTGTGCCATGGGTTCTGTGCCCGGGTAATCCAACGTCCACTGCAGCTGCCACCAATGCCACCTCTGCTGTCTGTGCCATGGGTTCTGTGCCCGGTCAATCCAATGTCTGCTGCTGCTGCCAATGGCACCTCTGATGTCTGTGGCATGGGTTCTGTGCCCGGGAAATCCAATGTCCGCTGCTGCTGTCAAAGTCAACTCTGCTGTCTGTGCCATGGGTTCTGTGCCTCGTCAATCCAATGTCTACTGCTGCTGCCAACGCCACATCTGCTGTCCGTGCCATGGATTCTGTGCTCGGGCAATCCAATCTCTGTTGCTGCTGCCAATGCCACCTCTGCTGTCTGTGGCATGGTTTCTGTTCCCCAGCAACCCAATGTCCGCTCCTTCTGCCTCTGCTGTGCCACGGGTGCTGTGCCCTGGCAATCCAATGTCTGCTACTGGATGACTACGTGATTCACCACTAGGCAAGACTTCACCAACCGGCAGAATATTTTGTTGAGATCCTGAGAGTAGGATGCAAGCCTGCAACACCCAGCCAAGCAGGGGTGCAGGCACCAAGCCCTGGCCTGGCCTCTTCCACTGCTCCACCAATGCCAACCAGCCTGCAACACCTGGACGAGCAGGGGTGCTAGCCCCTCAAATACTGTCCAGGCCTCTGCACCTGTTCCACCAATGCCAGTGAGCCTTCAATGCCCGACCAAGCAGGGGTACCAGCCACTCCAGCCCCAGGACCCACTGTCATGGTACTGGGGCCTACGTTCCAAGCAGGAAGAGCTGTTGTTTCACTTCATTGTCCGCAAGTGTCCCACATCGAGGCCAGCCAGCCTACAACACCCGGCCAAGCAAGAGTGCCAGCCATTCAAGCCATGGCCAGGCCTCTGCCGCTGCTCCACCAATGCCAGCCAGCCTTCAATGACTAGTCAAGTAGGGTTGCCAGCCACTCCAGCCCCAGGACCCACCATCAAGGTTCTGGAGCCTACATTCCAGGAAGAGAGGGTAGTCGTTCCATGTCATCGAGAAGCTGCCACTCTAGTCCCAGGACCTACCATAAGGGTTCTGGGGCCATCATTCTGCTCACAGGGAGCTATCGTTCCACCGCATCAAGAAACAGACAGCCACTCCAGCCCCAGGACCCACCACCAGGGTTCTGGGGCCTATATTACAGGCACGTGGGGCTGTCCATCCACATCATCTAGAAGCTTCCACTCCTGTCCCAGGACCCAACATCAGGTTTCTGGGGCCATCATTCCACTCACGGGGAGCTGTCATTCCACGGCATCAAGAAACAGGAAGTAGGGATGTGCAAACAGAATGTGGTTCGTATGTTCAATCATTCATTTTGAAAACTGAGTTTGGGTTCGGTTGTTCGGTTCGGTGGAGTTTGGTTCAGCCGAACATTGCAGAACATTCAAAATATCGCTATCGGGACCTATATCGATACCAATTTTTTTTCGTTATCAGACTAATTTGGCCCTGAAACCACCCCTGGTCTCCACCCCTGGTGCCAGGAAGTCTACTCCTCAGCTCCCTCCCCCTTCCAGTCACGTTTTTCCTGTCCGAATGGGCCTTCCAGTCACGTTTTTTCCTGGCCCAAACTCATCTGAACTCACGCGAACATGACTGAACTGTTCGATTGTTTTTGAGTTCGGTTCGGACGTTCAGTTCAGACAGCTGAACAGACCAAGTTCGGTCCAAACTCTCAACATCCGAACTGCGTTCGCACATCCCTAACAGGCAGCCACTCCAGCCCCAGGACCCACTGTTAGGGTTCTGGGGCCTATGTTACAGTCAAGGGGAGCCATCATTCCACTGCATCAAGAAACAGCCACTCCAGCTCCAGGACCCACCTGCAGGGTTCTGGAGCCTACGTTACAGGCAGGGAGGGCTGTCCATCTACATTATTCAGAAGCAATAGGGGTGCTGCTGCTGCTCAGCCTGCTGTTGCTGCTGCTGCTACTAGGGCTGGGGGCAGGGATAGAACCCCGTCGGCTGAAAGGGGTGGCTGCTCCCACTCTCACCATTCCCAAGGATGTCCTGCTGCTGCCGTGCACTCTCCAGAGCCCTCCCTCTCTGCCTGCCGGACACTTTGCAGCAGCTCACCCTTCCAACACATATTCCTCTCACTTAAGGAGCTCATCAAACTGTGCCTTCAGCCCTTCCTTCAGCTGCCACACCAGTGCAACTGCCTCAGCCACCAGCTTCTTACCCTGAGAGCCACAATCCCGCCCCTGGAGAATTTCCTCCTGAGGCGACTCTGCACCAGAGGGGTCACCTGGATTATGGTGGCCATGTAGGAACTGATATTCTCCATCAAGGCCAGGAATGGTCTCAGAACAAAGTCAGTGTGAGCCAGGATCTCCCATTCCACCCCATTGTACTCTTGAGGTGCCCCGCTCTCTGTCACCAGTTGAACCTGATGCAANCCAGGTAATCCAATGTCCACTGCTGCTGCCAGTGCCGCCTCTGCTGTCTGTGCCACAGGTTCTGTGCCCAGTCAATCCAATGTCCGCTGCTGCTGCCAATGCCACCTCTGCTGTCTTTGCCATGGGTTCTTTGCCTGGATAATCCAATGTTTGCTGCTGCTGCCAATGCCACCTCTGCTGTCTGTGCCATGGGTTCTGTGCCCGGGTAATCCAACGTCCACTGCAGCTGCCACCAATGCCACCTCTGCTGTCTGTGCCATGGGTTCTGTGCCCGGTCAATCCAATGTCTGCTGCTGCTGCCAATGGCACCTCTGATGTCTGTGGCATGGGTTCTGTGCCCGGGAAATCCAATGTCCGCTGCTGCTGTCAAAGTCAACTCTGCTGTCTGTGCCATGGGTTCTGTGCCTCGTCAATCCAATGTCTACTGCTGCTGCCAACGCCACATCTGCTGTCCGTGCCATGGATTCTGTGCTCGGGCAATCCAATCTCTGTTGCTGCTGCCAATGCCACCTCTGCTGTCTGTGGCATGGTTTCTGTTCCCCAGCAACCCAATGTCCGCTCCTTCTGCCTCTGCTGTGCCACGGGTGCTGTGCCCTGGCAATCCAATGTCTGCTACTGGATGACTACGTGATTCACCACTAGGCAAGACTTCACCAACTGGCAGAATATTTTGTTGAGATCCTGAGAGTAGGATGCAAGCCTGCAACACCCAGCCAAGCAGGGGTGCAGGCACCAAGCCCTGGCCTGGCCTCTTCCACTGCTCCACCAATGCCAACCAGCCTGCAACACCTGGACGAGCAGGGGTGCTAGCCCCTCAAATACTGTCCAGGCCTCTGCACCTGTTCCACCAATGCCAGTGAGCCTTCAATGCCCGACCAAGCAGGGGTACCAGCCACTCCAGCCCCAGGACCCACTGTCATGGTACTGGGGCCTACGTTCCAAGCAGGAAGAGCTGTTGTTTCACTTCATTGTCCGCAAGTGTCCCACATCGAGGCCAGCCAGCCTACAACACCCGGCCAAGCAAGAGTGCCAGCCATTCAAGCCATGGCCAGGCCTCTGCCGCTGCTCCACCAATGCCAGCCAGCCTTCAATGACTAGTCAAGTAGGGTTGCCAGCCACTCCAGCCCCAGGACCCACCATCAAGGTTCTGGAGCCTACATTCCAGGAAGAGAGGGTAGTCGTTCCATGTCATCGAGAAGCTGCCACTCTAGTCCCAGGACCTACCATAAGGGTTCTGGGGCCATCATTCTGCTCACAGGGAGCTATCGTTCCACCGCATCAAGAAACAGACAGCCACTCCAGCCCCAGGACCCACCACCAGGGTTCTGGGGCCTATATTACAGGCACGTGGGGCTGTCCATCCACATCATCTAGAAGCTTCCACTCCTGTCCCAGGACCCAACATCAGGTTTCTGGGGCCATCATTCCACTCACGGGGAGCTGTCATTCCACGGCATCAAGAAACAGGAAGTAGGGATGTGCAAACAGAATGTGGTTCGTATGTTCAATCATTCATTTTGAAAACTGAGTTTGGGTTCGGTTGTTCGGTTCGGTGGAGTTTGGTTCAGCCGAACATTGCAGAACATTCAAAATATCGCTATCGGGACCTATATCGATACCAATTTTTTTTCGTTATCAGACTAATTTGGCCCTGAAACCACCCCTGGTCTCCACCCCTGGTGCCAGGAAGTCTACTCCTCAGCTCCCTCCCCCTTCCAGTCACGTTTTTCCTGTCCGAATGGGCCTTCCAGTCACGTTTTTTCCTGGCCCAAACTCATCTGAACTCACGCGAACATGACTGAACTGTTCGATTGTTTTTGAGTTCGGTTCGGACGTTCAGTTCAGACAGCTGAACAGACCAAGTTCGGTCCAAACTCTCAACATCCGAACTGCGTTCGCACATCCCTAACAGGCAGCCACTCCAGCCCCAGGACCCACTGTTAGGGTTCTGGGGCCTATGTTACAGTCAAGGGGAGCCATCATTCCACTGCATCAAGAAACAGCCACTCCAGCTCCAGGACCCACCTGCAGGGTTCTGGAGCCTACGTTACAGGCAGGGAGGGCTGTCCATCTACATTATTCAGAAGCAATAGGGGTGCTGCTGCTGCTCAGCCTGCTGTTGCTGCTGCTGCTACTAGGGCTGGGGGCAGGGATAGAACCCCGTCGGCTGAAAGGGGTGGCTGCTCCCACTCTCACCATTCCCAAGGATGTCCTGCTGCTGCCGTGCACTCTCCAGAGCCCTCCCTCTCTGCCTGCCGGACACTTTGCAGCAGCTCACCCTTCCAACACATATTCCTCTCACTTAAGGAGCTCATCAAACTGTGCCTTCAGCCCTTCCTTCAGCTGCCACACCAGTGCAACTGCCTCAGCCACCAGCTTCTTACCCTGAGAGCCACAATCCCGCCCCTGGAGAATTTCCTCCTGAGGCGACTCTGCACCAGAGGGGTCACCTGGATTATGGTGGCCATGTAGGAACTGATATTCTCCATCAAGGCCAGGAATGGTCTCAGAACAAAGTCAGTGTGAGCCAGGATCTCCCATTCCACCCCATTGTACTCTTGAGGTGCCCCGCTCTCTGTCACCAGTTGAACCTGATGCAAAGCAGCTTTCGGCTCGAGAAACCACTTGAGTATCAGGAACGTGTAGGAATTCCACTCGGTGGACACATCCAGCACCAGCTGGTGCAATGGGGAGCCTTGCTTGGCCTGCTTCACCAGGAGGACATTGCTTCCCATCACGCTTAAAGAAACAAGCCATCTGATCCTAAAGGTGTGAGATACATCCCTGACAAATTTTATGTACACTAGTTGGACTACAAAATTGTTACAGTCAGATATACATTTATAAGTTAATTGCTTATACCACCATGACCCTTTATCCAATCCTTCTGAAAGTTGGCAGAGACAGTAAATATGGGAAGGGGTATAAACTTGCCAAGTTTAATCTATATTAAATGTGAGGCTCATCTCTGCCAAATATCAGAAATATGTCATAAAGGGTTCCAATTTTATATGCCTGGACAGCGTATACGTAGAGAATGAGCCTATGTCAGGGATTCTCTTACGTGTCACTGTGGAAAAAGATCTGTTTGTGATGCCAGTTGGCCAGCAGAAATGTCAACCAAATATCCTCATTCTGTGCTGTGACCATCCCAACATCTGTTCCTCCACTTGTTACTGGGAAATCGGAAGCATCTGTTTAGGAAAGAGCCAATAGAGATTCTCTTATGTCCTCTGTCGTAGTGCTGCAGAATGTGATTGTGATGATAACTGACCAGTCTGGATGTGTAAACTATGTCTCCTGATTTCCGGGATTCTATCCCCAAAGTCCCAGTTACATCTCTTCTATGCCCGCCCCTATGCCTGCCTCAAAGCCACTACCGATTGGTTCTGTAAAGCTGGAAGCATGCAGTAATTGGCCAGTGAATGTGTCTGTCAGTATGCTCCACATCCTCCCTCCTACAGCCTCTCTCCCCCTGTCATGCCTGGTGCCTGCCTCTGACTGGCACTACATGTGCTGCTATTTAACTGAATAATGGTATTCATAGGGACAACTTAAATTGCTTATAGAATTGGGTCCTTTTATCAAATTACCCTGTAATTTGGCAGGGAAGGTGTGTGATAAATGTCTGCCAAATTACTTGTAAACAGAATGGAATAAAAAATTTTACCATAGGGTGCACTAGCTTTGGAGCAGACTGGAATTCATCAAAAATGTATTGGAGGATAACCTGTTGGGGCTTGCTGCTTTCTTTTGGGGATAGGCAATACGTAAAACCTAAGTAGTAGTTAGTTCTACTACTAAGACTAGTAGTTAGCACTAATACAAAGTGTCAAAGGCATAGGTTGATGTGGCAGACTCTGTATGAGGGAAGAAGGAATGCAGCCTCTGAACCAGATGCATACACTTGAAGCTTTTTAGAGATTCAAAACTTTGTGTACATTAGGGGAACACTGAACAAATAATGCTATGAGGTTGAGTGATAATTCTCATCATTAGTCATTTCTACAGCTGACAGTGGCTATTTTTAAACTATTAGAATGCAAAGATCTCTATCAGTTTGCATTATTCTGAGACACTGAGTAAAATTAAAAGCTGGTATATTACGCATTAAGAGCTCACCCAGATTATACCGCAATAACTCTCAAAACTGTGGCTAAATAGGGGATTTGGGTATGGGTGTGATGGGGTTGGGAGTAGGGAATGGGGAGCTGGTACTGAGTGAATTCAAAAACTTGTGGTATTGGGGAGAGTTGTGTATTATTTTTAATGTTTTTATTATTTGTGAGCTGGCCTGAGCCTCTAGGAAGTGCAGCATATAAATTTAAATAGACAATTTCTGTAGTAACCTGTAACCTGATTCAAAAATGGCCAGAGTTGATGGGGATCATCCTATTGAACTACATATTTTTTAAAAATATAAAAATTAGACTAGGTGAGAAGTAGATATGTATTGGAAGTTTAGAATTTGTCTGATTTACCAACATATTTTACAGGGGGAAACACTTCACCGTAAGCTTCAGACTGAAAGTGGCAATAGGAGGGACGTGTGACACTGTGATATATAGTAAATTCTTTGCCAAAATGTATACAGTCCTTTCATTATCCACAGGTTTGCGGAGAACTACTCTGTTGTGGTTGTTAAAATACGTCTTAAATACTTTGAGTTGGCTGTAAAATTCTTTTTAAGGCAGGAGGTCGGTATTCCTTCAGTGATAAAACCAGCAGCCAAATGAACTTGCTTAGGTATGTGCTAAACTGCTGGGAAGGTGAATTATGTTGCAGATTAAAAAAAGAAGAAAAATCTTGTCAAGTAGAAAGAATTCAAGAAAGCAGTTCACATGCAATAAAATTAAATGTTTATCTTCTTCAACAATTACTAGTTTACTCATCAGGTGTACAAGGGTATCACTCATATTACACACACACACACACACACACACACACATACACACACAAAATTAAGGGCACAACCCTCCAATGATTGAAGTCAATGGGAAACCTCCAGTGATTTTAATGGCAGTTATTTTACACCACAACTAGTTCATTTTTCATTGACACATTCAGCCTGATTTCTCATAAGATAGTCACCAAGTCAGTTGATTTATTTATAAATTATGAAATCAGTACTCTTTAAGGCACAACTAGCACATTTAAATATTGCCAGCACCTGTTACCTGCATCAAATCTGGCTTTGAAAAGAAAGCTATATTGAAATCTTCCCATGTGTATCATGAATGTTAAAGGCATTAGCAGGTACCTCCTTTACCTTCATTGAGAAGAATACACTTAGCAATGGAGAGCCATGCTAATGCTAATCATCTTTGTACCAACAATAACAATTCCAGAGTGTTATGAATTTTAACTACCTTCAACGGTTCATTGACATGAATAATTCAAAACAAACAACAAAAAACGCTAAATGAACTGTTCTAGATTTGTCATTTTGACAAATGCATCCAGTCATCCAATGAATGTTCAAATTACTTTTGTCATAACAGGGAATTGTGGCAGGGCTCCTCTTGCCAGGTGTATGTCATGTCAGGAGCAAGACCACATACAACAAAGTATTTAGGGAATTAACTCAAATACCTTTATTCAGCATATGCATGTCTTCATATAATTCTAGGGTTAGGATCTCTCTGGCTTACCAACATCCAGAGTTCCCAACTCTCCCAAAGTCTTAGTCCATATTCCCCTCTCAGGGCTCTTTCTCCAGTTCCTGAGAAGAACTTCCTTCTCTTAGGAATTTACAGACATTCCCAATTTCTCTTACTCAACACCAGGTAATAATACATTGTCTCTACCCAGAACACCATTCAGACAGCTGTTCACAAGCCACAGTACCTCCAGGCACTCCTGCTGCCAACTGCTGCCCTGCTAATGAACAACTCCCTGCTCCTGGCTCAGCTACTTCCTTTTATACTAGTCTGAGCCACACCCCAAACACTCCGACTTCCTGTCAGCGGACATTCTAGGATATCTCATCAGCCATTTTGACTCTTTCCCAGTCCTCTGTGGCTCCACTCTGCCAGTAGAAGCCATTACAATAAGTGTGAACTTGAAAACTTATTTAAATGATACTCTTCCCTGCATTTTGTTAGCTACCAGAGGTCCAAACCAAGGTGCACACGTGTGCTATGAACAGTTTGTGTATGCACTCTACATATACCCGAAGTGCAGAACGTGCACATGAAGTGTAAAACGTACACAATGTGTTTATATACTATGCACATGGTACTCGCACATTCTACATTTGGTGTGTGTATGCACTTGAAGTCATACACATGGTGCATGGTGCATATATACACCTTGGATTGACCCCTAGGCCAACAATAACTTAGAACTATTGGCTGGTGGTGGGAGTACTCTGAGGAGAAGCAAAAAAAGAGACTGTTTGCTCTTCCATTCAGAAGACCTTTAAAGTACTCTTTAACTGCTTATAACAGACACTCCCCTAAAATAATGTGGTTGGTGTGAAGAGAGTACCCCATAAGCTCCAAACTAACTCAAGATATGTGAAGAAGGCCTCCCATTCTCTGCACTTTATCAGGGGAGGTCACCAGATTCTCCTGAGACAAAGGAAGTATGGAGGACTGAGACTTGATAGAGCATAACCCTTCACAGCCTGGGCCCTGCTTATCTGCAGGACCGCCTCACTCCCCATGTGCCCGTGCGACCCTTGAGATCGTTCGTGGGAGCCTTTTTGGAGGTTCCCTGATCGAGGTGGGTGGCCACCGATGTTAGATCTTTTTCGGTGGCCACCCCTGTGCTGTGGAATTCGCTCCTGGAGGAGGCTCAGTTGGCTCCCACTCTCCTGCTGTTTCGGCATGTATGTAAGGCCTGGCTGTTCCGTCAGGCTTTTGGCAAGGGGTAGGGGTGGGGTGGGGGGTTTCCCCCACATTGTATTTTAAATTGTTTTAAATTGTTTAAATTGGTTTTTTTTAAAATTATTGAATGTTGTTCGCCACCCTGGGCTGCCTTGTGGGCAAGAGGGGCGGGATATACATTTTAAATAAATAAAAAATAATTATTATTTTTTTTCATGTTTACTGGAAGGTTTTAGGGATGAAGGAACTTGAAATTGCCACTTTTGGGCCCCAAAAGGAATGAAATGTGAATTTGAGCACTAGGAATCAGAAACCACCTCCTATTGCAATCATTGTCCCTGCAGTACAAAAAGGAAGGCACACACATATTTGCGTAAAACAAGGCTGCAGCTTTGATTAATTATATACAACTTTGGTCTCAGCAAACAGGGAACAACAAGCCAGCCAAATTTCCCCAAAGCCAAATCCAGTGGAGAAAATAATGATAAGGCAGACACTGGTGCCTCTCTTAATCCAGAAACCTGACCCCACCCATCTCAGGGTCAAAGGGGAAGGAGTGCCATGTGCCCCAGACTAGGGATTGGGCAATCTGACGTAGCTGCATAGCTCACCATCAACACCGTGGGTTGGACAGCATTAACATTACCCACCACCACCACCACCACCACCTGGAGTGCTATGAATTATCATAAACCCTTTCCATTCTAATTTACTAAAACCTAACACACTACTGGACTTCCAAGCTGTGACAAAACAAAAAATATAACCAGCCACTTGAACATACCAGTATGCAAACAGTAACCAAAGGGTGATGACACTAATGGGAAGGGGGGGGGGACCCTCTAAGAACAAAGCAAATCACCCCAAAAAAGGGGGAAATTCCTTCCTGGCCCCAAAGATTCATGACCCAGACAATCTTATAGTGCTAGTTCGAGAGCGTGAGCAGGTGGGTTTTAGCTCTGACTGTGCCTCCACCAACTGCACTGCCCTCTCTCCTGGCTCTAAAATAAATGAAGTTTTTACAAGCCTCCCCCCCCCCCGCTCATTGTTTGGGCAGGAAGGGGGGCGTCCGTGTATACAGCCGGTGGTGGGCGGGGGGATGGGTGTCCCCTAGGTGTTCCACAGTGTGAACACCAAGTGAGATGGGTGGAGGTATGTGTGTACTCCCACTCGATACCCACCTCCATCCATCACCCACCCATCTCCACCCACAGAGCCCTCAAGAAAACCATTAAATGGACAAACACACACCTCCACCCACTGTGGCAAAACAACCATCCCCCCACCCTCCATCCATGTAAAAAGTCGCAAATTCTTTAGGTGACACGTGTGCCGCAAAGCCTGTCTGCCAAAATGCCTGGATGGGCAGAACTTAATGCAAAAAGGATGTGCTTTACCCTAATGACTCCTGCACTGCCCCCAGAGCAGCCTGATCTAATGGCTGCAAGCCCTGCTCTCCCTGTTTTTATCCTTTTCATTTAAAGGCAGGACAGGAACAAAATCTCTCCCCTTCAAATTTATTGGAAAGGGTGAGGGAGATCATTATTTTCATTTCTGTCATTATCGTTATTTTTCTCGTTTTTCTTTCTCTATTCCATTCCCTTAACCAAGAAGACAAATATCTGCTAAATTTCATTTAAAACAAAATGAGTACAAAAGGAACGGGAAACCCCGAAGTGCAATAAGTCAGCACTTCATTACAAAAGATTTTCTGTGTCATCTTGGTTTTTCCCCATGTAAGTAATTCATGACATAATATGAATGAAACTGAATATAGCACAAGGCAAGGTTAGGGATTTGGGTCAACTTATTCATTTTATTTACCCTTTTATCAGGTTATTGTGTGTGTGTGTGTGTGTGTGTGTGTGTGTGTGTGTGTGTGTGTGTGTAATGCTCTAGGAATCACACAAGGAGAGCACGGTAGAAGCCTCACAAGTGTCTGACTTGAGCAGATGTCTGTAATACTTAATAAGCCAAATCACTGTTATTTGAGGAGAGGGAAAGAAGTGATAACCTGACTTGGTAAAAAAAAAAAATCGTTTCAGACAGTCAATTACTGAGTCAGTATATTCAGCTACCGACAAAATCAAAGGGTGAGGCCACACAAGCAGTGAGGGCCTGATCTCTGTGCACACCCGTGGTGCGCACACATGATTGCCACTTTGCGGGGTCAGTACAAGGAGCTGGGCACTCCTCCCCCCCCCCCAAAGGTATACAGGTAACTCTGGAGGCAGCGCAGGAGAGCGGTGAGCTGGCCACATGAGCAGCACCCCTCACGAGGAAGCTGGGTGGCTCTGGGGGCAGTGCAGGAGTGCAGGGATCTAGACACATTAGCAGTGCCCCCCTCCCATGGGGAAGCCAGCCTGCTCTTGGAGCTCCCATCTTGGTTGGGGCAGACTGCAGTGCCAACACATGAGCAGGTGCCCAGCTGGACTCCTGCTCGGTCCAACAGCCCAACAGAGATACTGCTTTGGCAATGTAATCAGTCCCTTCACATAAATTAAATGTTTAATGCAAGGACGTTTCTCTCTACATCTGCATATATGTGATTGGTAAATTCAATGATTGTGGGGTATACATGGATGCAATCAAGGTTCTTCAGCATCTTATGCAGCCATGGGGACACACAAGCGTGGTAGTTTATTTTCATGTGCAATTCAGTTGAAGTCAGATTTTGCACTTGCGTTTGTGTAGGGTGAATCTGGAATTTTGATCCAGTTTTTTATCAGAACGGGCCAGTTTGCCCGTTCCAGTTGAAAACTGGAACAATCAATATTTTGTCTGATTGCCTGATTTGTTTGCCATAGTAAAAGGTTTGAAATATACTTTGTCCACACCCTTGGTAATGTTCTTCTGAGTACTGAGAATTCAAACGGATGGTCTAATTATGAAAAAACACACAATTATTATTATTTTTTTTACTTGTTTGAGTAGCCCTGTGTATTCACTACTCATAAGTAAAGTCATCCATATTTATAGTGGACTCTTTCTGATCCTCAGTATTTAGCCGGTGTCATCTCAGGATACTGGACAGAGTATGTTATATATGTTTTGCTTCAGAAGCAAGTTACACAATTTGTTCCATTACCCAATTGTGCATTCAACATTCTTTTGGTTAAGGTTTTTGTTTTGTTTTCTTCTATATGTTTCATGTTTGCAGACATGATTATCTGGTGTAAAACAGGAAAAGTGAAGTCTCTGTTAGGACAACCTTTGATATTTGTGGATTAGAAACACAAAGTATAGGGTGTGGAGGCAGTTATAATTAGTTGTTGCATTATTAGAGCACAGGAGTGTTCTAATAGTTAAGGAGTGTTAACTATAACCTTCCATTATAAAGTCCCAACGTTTTACTTGCTATAAAATTGGCATAATTAAAGGTAGGATCGTGAAATTTAAAGTGAAGGATCACTGGGGTAAGTGGTTCAAGCTCTCTACATTGCAGCAGAATCGGCTGGATAACAACTGAGATATTGCAGTTTGAAACAACTTTCAAAGCCTATTTTTTCAAAGGTTAGACTATCTCGATCTCGGAAGGGTAAAGAGTTTTTTGTTGGTTGCAAGGAGGTGTAAGCCTTTTAGAAAATTCAAGGAGACTGGTGGTTTACTTTCTGTAAATCTGTTTAGTAGTTTTTAAGTTATGACATCTTGAAAATTCAGTGTTCGTCTATGGAGATCATCCTGAGTCTGGAGTGCTTGCGAACATTATATGTGTAATGCAGAGACTTTTAAAAAGCAAACAGTCTTGAATACTGGGGACTACAACTCCAAGCAGGCACTGCTTGCCAGAGTCTATTAGTGCTGGGGAAAGAGAGGGAACTGCACCTCCCAGGGTACAGTGTGAGTGACTGGTCAGCCATGTTTAGATCCAGTCTGGTGGAGAGAGGCAACGCCTGTGGAAAGAAGAGCGCTGGAGGTCATTCTGACCTGAAACCGCACAGCAGGTAGCTCGGCTTTGGAGCCAGGGATGCCAAGATGGTTAAACAACAGAGCTAGCTAATCCAGCAGTGATGTTTGGGGTGGTTGATCTTGCCCCCTAAACCTGTGCACAGAATATGGAACCACAGGGCACATGGATTTCAGTCACAGTCCTTCCCCCTCCAAAAACTAGGGGTGTCTGGGCTGCAGCTCCAATGGGCACCCCATTCGAGGAGCATGGCTGGGGATGGAGTGTTGGAGTTTGCCCGGATGGTACCAGGTGCAGGAAGAGGACAAAGGTTTATCCCAGAGTCAAGGACAGGCGACTACAGGCAGGATGGAATCAAAATTCTTTCAGCACTTCTCACTCCAATGTTCCCAACCCCACTAAGGAATGAGGGGTAAGCGGGTGCTCTGGGCTGATACAGTGGGATTTCTACAGGAGGGGGGCAGGGAGATGGTGGGGTCCTGTGCAGAGCATCCCTATGGGGCAGAGTGGCAAGTATAGTCCTCTTGGGAGGACTCTAAGAGCGAGCCTCAGCCCAGGGAGGGAAATCCTATTGGGGAGCAGGGAGGGAGGGAACATACACAAAGGGGGGGGACATTAAGGGGAGAGAGTAGGGGCAGAGCCTCTTTCTGTACATAGCTTCCACAAGCCATGCACAATGGGAGCAGTTTACAGGGAGCAGATTTATTGAGGATACAGAATATGGAACCCAGTACAGGGGGAGGTCTGCAGAGTAGGCAGCATTGTACAAGAAAGGGAGCCCTGTTCAAATGGGAGTAAAGTGGGGAAGTCTTGTAGAGACAGAGAGCTGCAGAATAATGGCCATAATTGTGCCGAGGGAGAGCCCTGGTCAGAGGAGCCCAATCCATTGCCATTCTCCTCCTATTTCACCCATGTCCATACATTTACCTCCATAGTTTCATTTATTTAGATTAGATTAGATAGATTTAGGTGTTTTCCACTGCATCAAGAAACAGCCAGCCACTCCAGCCCCAGGACCCACCATCAGGATTCTGGGGCCTTCATTCCAGGCAGGGAGGGCTGTCATTCCACTTCACTGTCTGACAATGCTCCACAGATGCCAGCCAGCCTATTTCCAGTCAGGGAAGGCTGTCATTCCACTTCATCAAGAAGCTGCCACTCCAGTCCCAAGACCCACCATCACGGTTCTGGGGCCTACATTCCAGGGAGGGAAGGATGTTCATCCATACCATCCAGAAGCTGCCACTCTAGTCCCAGGGCCCAACGTCAGGGTTCTGGGGCCATCATTCTGCTCACAGGGAGCATCAACTGCATCAACACACAGCCATCCACTCCAGCTCCAGGATCCACCGTCAGGGTTCTGGGACCTATGCTCCAGGTAGGGAGGGCTATTGTTTCATTCCACTGTCTGAAAATGCTCCACTGATGCCAGCCAGCCTGCAATGCCCAGCCAAGTAGGGGTAACAGCCACTAAGCCCTGGCCGGGCCTCTGCTGCTGCTCCTCTGATGCCAGCCAGCCTGCAGTGCCCAGCCAAGTAGAGGTGCCAGCTGCCGTTACTGTGCCCTTGCAATCAAATGTCTGCTGCTGCTCCTGCTGGTACTGCACATCAGCCATTTTTCCTTCTGTGTTGTAGATGGGCATAGCTAGGATGAGTGCTCCAGTGGGCAGGGGCTGGGTGTCCACGAGATTCACCACTGGGCAAGGCTTAACCAATTTGCAGTAGAGCTTCTTGAGATTCATTGATTACGATGCTAGTCTTCAATGCCTGGCCAAGTAGAGGTGCCAGCCACCAAGCCCTGGCCAGGCCTCTGCTGCTGCTTCACTGATGCCTGGCAACCTACAATGCCTGGCCTCTGCTGCTGCTGCTGATGCTTGGTCTCAGATGGCCAGCCATAGCACCACGGGCACCCCCCAGGGGCCAAGCGCCAGGCCTGCCTGCCCGGGCAACACAGGATGACAAGCCACAAGCCCCCAATGTTTTGGGGGTGTCAGTGGGAGGGGGGAAGGATGGGCGAGAGGACAGAAGCTGCCACCCACAATCTGACTCACACAGGGGAATTCTAGGAGGGGAGAAAATGCCCGTCAGGATAGTGTGTGGGCCCTTCCTTGTGCAAGCACAATTGGAAGTCAGGCCCCTATCATCATAGGGCTCAGAGCAGAGAGAAAAGGAAGTGGCCACACGCCCACACGCGCATGTACCTGGCAAGGGGGAAAAGGACAACCAGTGCAGGGAGGTGAAGGGGAGGCAAGGACAGGGACCCTGGGAAGGAGGGAGCTGGGTTGAAGGGCTCTTACACACCGGGGGGGGAAGGGAACTGGAAACCCAGGAGGGGCAGGGGCACACCCACTGCCCGCAGGCCCAGGCAACCCACTCAGGCGTCCTCCGGAGCAATGGGGGGGGGGGAATTCACACGACCCACTCTTAGAGACACGAGGAGAAAAATACAGGAAGGGAGGCAAGGGCAAGAGGAAACAGGGCGGAGGGGTTCAGCCAAATTCAAATGCACAATCCACACTTAGCTTTTGCACGAGGGGGCCTGTCCTTCCAGGCACAACGAGGCTCTGTTCACCAGCACTGTTTCCTTCGTGCTGCTGGCTAATGAAGTAGAGGCCCCGCCCCCTGAGCGAGCCAAGAGCCGTGCCGAACGTTGCAGCGGGGGGCGTGGCTCCGTGCTGTTGCGTGGAGACTGGGGAGGGCCTGCAATATCGGCCCCTGTGTTGCTGCTCGACGGTGCTTCCTCCGGAGGTGACGTGTCTGCCTGGGGTCCCGCGGTAGGTTCCTCCGTGGGGGGGCGGTCCTCGGGGTGGGGGGGGCGCCCGCCGCACTTTCAAGCGGCGGCGGGTGACAGTACCCCCCCTCGAAGACCCCCCCACGGATGCCGTGCGGGTCTTGGTTTGTCGGGATGGCGTCGATGGAAGAGACGGAGGAGACGGGGCACTTGGATATTAGAGGCAGGTTCCCATGAACGTTCATCTGGACTGAAGCCCTGCCAATCAACGAGATAATGCAGTTGTCCGTGTCGTAACTTGGCATCGAGAATGGCCCGTACTTCGTAGTCCGGACCTGAGTTTAGCGCCTCCGACTCTACGTTCTCCAGGGGAGCGTTGGTTCCTGGAGGTGGAAGAGCTGGCTTGAGGAGAGAGACATGGAATGTAGGGTGAATTTTTACCTGCGGGGGAAGTTGCAGGGTATACGCTACATCATTAACTTGTCGAAGTACAGGGAAGGGACCAAAATACCTATTGTCCAGTTTAGGTGAGGGACGCGTGGAGGGGTAATGTCGACGGTCCACCCAGACCAGATCTCTGGGTCGAAAACAAGGAGAGGGACGCTAATGTTTGTCGTCATATAGTTTGTAACGTTGCCGAGCTCTTTCGAGGGTGGCCTTGGCAAGGCTGTGGGTTTTCTGGATCTGTTGGGCGAGGGCTCCTGCAGTGGGTACGGAGATGGGGGGGAGGTCAGGAGAGATCATTTGTGGATGGTAACCATAGGTTATGTAAAAGGTTATGTAAAAGGTTATGTATGTTCTGTACAGCGCCAGGTTGCAACTGGCGCTTTATAAATGTTTAATAATAATAATAATAATAAAATAAAAGGGGGATTCTCCGAGCGAAGCATTCTTAGCGTTGTTATACGTGAATTCCGCCATGGGTAGCCACGTATACCAATCGTCCTGCAGATAATCGATGTAGCATCATAAATACTGCTCCAGGTTTTGATTGACACGTTCCACCTGTCCATTCGTTTGAGGGTGGTAGGCGGTGGACGGTTTCAGTTGAACTCCCAAGGCCTTAAAAAGGCCCGTCCAAAAATGGGAGGTGAACTGGGACCCTCAGTCGCTGATAATCTCAGTTGGCCACCCGTGAAGTTTCACAAAGTGCCGTACAAATAGGAGCACCGTATGTTGGGCCGTGGGAAGGCCCTTGCAGGCGACAAAATGGTCTAGTTTTGAAAAGTGGTCCACGCCCACAATTATCGTATCGTAGCCCCTGGAGGAGGGTAATTCGACTATGAAATCGAGACCCACTAGCTTCCAAGGCCCGGAAGGAGTGGGGGCTAGCTTCAGGAGGCCTTGAGGAGGCTGCCTAGGGATTTTCGTCCGGGCGCAGGTAGGACAGGCTGTAACGTACCGTTGTACATCCACTGCCATTGTTGGCCACCAGAAGGTCCGCCGGAGGAGGTCTAGGATTTGTTCTACGCCGGGGTGGCCAGCTAGAGGGGCGTCATGGTGGGCCCACAACAGGGGTTGATAACAAGATGGAGGGGCAACGATCTGCTGAGCCCTCTTAACTAGTACATCATCCAGCGTATAGGCTGAGTCCGTTAAGGGTTGTAACTCATGGGCCGAGGCTTGTCGGAGAAGGTCCAAGGGAAGCGTGGTGGCGAGGAACACCTTCTCGTTTAAGATAGGACCACGGGGATTCAAGTCTTGCTCTTTCCCTTCTTGGTACTGGGACAAGGCATCTGCAAGAATGTTCATCCTTCCTAGGCGATACTGTATGATGAAATTAAAACGGGAAAAGAATAAGGCCCATCGAGCATGGCGTGGGTTGGTGATTTGCACTGTTTGTAAAAAGGTCAGGTTCTTATGGTCGGTTGTCACTGTAATGGGGTGTTGGGTCCCTTAGAGGTAGTGTCGCCAGGTCTCAAACGCGGCTTTGATTGCGAGAAGTTCTCGGTCAAAGATAGTGTAGTTCCTCTCCGCCGGTGACAATTGCCGGGAGTAGTAGGCGCAGGGGAGTAGTTTCCCCTGAGCATTTTGCTGGAGGAGAACTGCTCCGATCGCTACACTGGAGGCGTCGGCTTCTACGAAGAACGGTTTGTAGAAGTCGGGGTGTTGGAGAAGGTGAGCATGCATGAAGGCCTTTTTCAAGAACTGGAAGCTATACTCTTGCTCTTGAGCCCAGGTGTAGGGCTGGTCTTTCTTTAAGAGCCGGGTGAGTGGGGTCGTGACCTCCGCATAGCGGGGAACATACTGCCTGTAATAATTTACGCTGCCAAGGAACAGCTGGAGGTGTCACACCTGGTTTTGGGCTGCTAAATGTATTCCTAGGGAATGTGTTTTTCACTGGGGTTATTACTAATGAATTCCTAATACTCACACACACAGGGAAAGATGTCCATCTCCTTACAGAGTGCCAGGACCAGACCACTAACTGTTGGACCTAGACAAAGTGTCTATTTCCTTACAGAGGGTCAGATAGAGGCAACTAACTGCAGGGTTTGGCTCATAAAAGGGTAGAAGG
>QEPC01013565.1:467166-502046 GCA_003113815.1 Sphenodon punctatus
ACTGGCATCTTGTGCAAGTCTTAGTAATGCGGTTTGCAGTCAAAATCTTGCAAGCTGTCAAATTAAAGTCTGTGCATAGTTCACTTAGGGGCTTTTGGCTTCAAGCAATGTTTAGGGCCTATGGCCTTAAGTCATGTCTTGCTGTTTCAAGCAATTCTTCACAGTATCTTCAGCCTGGACAATTCTAGCTTCTATTATCATTCATACACCTGACATTCATCTGTCAGAGGGCCTTAACTGTCTTGGGGTTGGGCCATTGTTGAATTGCAAGAACCTTTTTCTGATCCATTTGGATTCCCTCAGGAGTTATGAGGAAGCCCAGAAACTCTACAGAGGTGCAATGGAACATGCATTTTTCCAGTTTACAATATAGTTTATGCACCCGTAATCGTTGCAGGACCTGTTGCACGTGGTTCACATGTTGAGCGGGGGAAGAAGAATAAATCAGGATGTTGTCCAAGTAGGCGATGACAAAGGTATCTAAGATGTTCCAAAAAATGTCATTTATGAGGTGCTGGAAGGCGGCCGGAGCATTTGCAAGGCCAAAAGGCATCACTAGGTATTCTAAATGCCCATAGCGCGTGCTGAAGGCCGTCTTCCATTCATCCCCTTTGCGCATCTGGAGAAGGTTATAGGCCCTCCAAAGGTCTAGTTTAGTGAAAAGTCGGGCTCCTTGAAGTCGGTTAAGGAGTTCGGGGATGAGTGGTAAGGGATACCGATTTTTTATGGTAACACTGTTGAGACCCTGATAGTCGATGCAGGGTCTCAAACCACCATCCTTTTTGGCAACAAAGAAAATGGGGGCCCCCGCGGGAGAGATGGAATGCCAGATGAATCCGTTCTGAAGGGCTTCGTCCAAATAGGTACGGAGTTCTGTCAACTCTGGGGCAGAAAGGGCGTAGATACGCCCGAACGGAGGTTCCTTGCCCGGGAGTAAATCTATGGGGAAGTCGTAAGGGCGATGTGGTGGCAATTCGGCCACCTGGGCCTTGCTAAAGACGTTGATGAAGTTGGTGTACTCTGTGGGGAGTGACGAGGTGGAAGTGTTACATGTTGCCTGCAACTGGGAAAGGACTGAAAGCTGCGGCCGGGGACATAGGCACTGTTTCTTACAGTGGATGGAGTCAAAGAGAAGTTGTCTCTGGCCCCATTGTATCTGCGGTTCATGCAACATAAGCCAGGGGAGACCAAGAACCACACGAAAAAGGGGGGTGCAAACGATATCGAAGGTTATGCTTTCGTGGTGTTGCCCCGAAGTGCAAGGCAAGGGGGCCGTTTCTTGGGTGACTGGCCCGGAAATCAAGGGGGAGCCATCAATGGTACAGATGGCTTCAGGGTGTGTCTTAGGCTGGCTGGGGATCTGATGGGTTTGGACGAAGGCCGCATCTACAAAGTTCCTAGAGGCTCCGGAATCGATGAGCGCGCAAGTGACCAAGGAGCGATGGGGACCCATGGTAAGGGTCAGAGGTACTTGCAAGTGGAGCAGAGAATGAGCTGTGGGAAGCGGGTGGCTGTTCATGGCCGAGACGCACCCAGCGCGTCCCGGCCCCTGGCGTTTCCCGTGGGGCGACGGGGCCCCGGCAGGATCGGGCACTCCTGGATGAAGTGAGCGGTGTCCCCACAATAGAAGCAAGCCTGGGACTGCCGGCGCTTCTCTCTTTCTTCCGGAGTGAGGGGTCTTCGCGACGCCCCCAACTGCATGGGTTCCGGCTCTGCCACCTTTAAGCCTGCTCCCTCGGTGGTTAACATGGGGGGGCCTAGCCGGCTTGGGAAAGTTCTTCCGTCTAGGCGTCGTTCCCGCTGATGCTCAGCTAGCCTTTCGTCAATTTGGAGGGCCAAGGCTGCTACCTGGGCCCAGGTTGCAGGAAGGGGATTATAGGCTAGCTGGTCCTTAAGATCATCCGCGAGGCCCCTCCGAAAGTGCACCTTGAGCACGCCGTCTGGCCACTGTAATTCCAGCGCAAGTTGCTGGAATTGTGTGATGTACTCCATGAGGGGTGTCCTGCCTTGCCGGAGGGAGAGGATGGCGGTCTCGGCATCCCGTAGGCGGTGCGGATGGTCAAAAATGAAACAAAACTCCTTGATGAACTCCTTATAATTAGAGAGAAGCGAGATCTTACTAGTGAGCAGATTCGTGGCCCACTCCAATGCCACGCCGCCTAGGTTCCCGATCACAAACGCTACCTTGAAGTTGTCTGTGGGGTACATTGCGGCCTGGGTGGTAAAGGTTAGCTCGCACAGGGCCACGAAGGCCGGGCAGGCCTTGCGATCTCCCAAAAAAATGTCTATGTGAGGTCCTCGTGGCTCCCGAGGGGATGCGGGTATCCCTGGGTTGGGCGGTGGTAATACCGGGGGTGCCACAGCCCCTGGGTCTGGAGCCGGCACTGCCGGAGGCCCCTGAGGGTCCAGAAGTACCACTGCCGGCGGGGCAGGTGCTTGCTGCTGGGCTACCACAGCAGCTAAGTCTGCATGCTGGTCCTGCAGATCCTTGATTTGCATTGCAAGCGACTGAACCGCTTGCACCAAATTCCCTACCTCTTGAGCTAAATCCATGGAGAAATGAGGAGAGGGATAGAGGCTGGTGAATCTGTCACTGGGAGGGGGGAAGGATGGGCGAGAGAAGGACAGAAGCTGCCACCCACAACCCGACTCACACGGGAATTCTAGGAGGGGAGAAAATGCCCGTCAGGATAGTGTGTGGGCCCTTCCTTGTGCAAGCACAATTGGAAGTCAGGCCCCTATCATCATAGGGCTCAGAGCAGAGAGAAAAGGAAGTGGCCACACGCCCACATGCGCATGTACCTGGCAAGGGGGAAAAGAACAACCAGTGCAGGGCGGTGAAGGGGAGGCAAGGACAGGGACCCTGGGAAGGAGGGAGCTGGGTTGAAGGGCTCTTACACACCGGGGGGGGGAAGGGAACTGGAAACCCAGGAGGGGCAGGGGCACACCCACTGCCCGCAGGCCCAGGCAACCCACTCAGGCGTCCTCCGGAGCAATGGGGGTGGGGGGAATTCACACGACACACTCTTAGAGACACGAGGAGAAAAATACAGGAAGGGAGGCAAGGGCAAGAGGAAACAGGGTGGAGGGGTTCAGCCAAATTCAAATGCACAATCCACACTTAGCTTTCGCACGAGGGGGCCAGTCCTTCCAGGCACAATGAGGCTCTGTTCACCAGCACTGTTTCCTTCGTGCTGCTGGCTAATGAAGTAGAGGCCCCGCCCCCTGAGCGAGCCAAGAGCCGTGCCGAACGTTGCAGCGGGGGGCGTGGCTCCGTGCTGTTGCGTGGAGGCTGGGGAGGGCCTGCATTATCGGCCCCTGTGTTGCCGCTCGACGGTGCTTCCTCCGGAGGTGACGTGTCTGCCTGGGGCCCCGCGGTAGGTTTCTCCATGGGTCATCGGGGCTGGGGGGGCACCCGCCGCGCTGTAAAGCGGCGGCGAATGACAGGGGGGTCCAAGTTCCATGGGACTGAACCCACGAACCCAAACTGGGTTTTCTCTGCTGCTGCTGTATCTCTGATGGCCTGCCATACCCCCACGGGCAACCCTGGAGCCCCCCAAGCCTCCATATGGGTCCAAACATTCTGAACATTCGGAGGGGGGGTCCGAACTCCATGAGACCATACCCACGAACCCAAACTGAGTTTTTGGACTGAATGACAGATCGGCCGAACATCCAAACCCTGTTCTGTTTGCACATCCCTACTTTCCTCTAATGTGAATTACCCAGGATCTGAATAAAGAGCTATTGCCATTTTGAGGGTTGGGATCAGGCCTCTGTGTATTCAAATGGGAGGCACCATATCTCCCTTACTTTTGACAGTTATTTCACTTGTGGGAATGCTCAAATTCCATTCATTTTGTTTTTATTTTGCTAGCACACCAACCTAATGCATTTTCCACACAACATTATCATGAGCAAGCTAGAGAAATTTGATCTGATGGTATGACTAATAATGGGGTACACAACTGATCGAATAATCATACCCAGACAGTAATTATTAAAGGTATGTTGTCAGACTTGTAACAGGTAAAAAGTGGGGTTTCCTAGGTGCAGGGCTGTTCAAAATCTTACCTATAATTTGAATGAAAATGTAGAAAATGAATTGGAGGGTGAACTGAGCATACACGAGGTGTAGGTGTGTTTGGGAGCTGCTCCACACCACCCGAGATTACAATGGCCAAAATAAGTGCTTTCAAGTGGCAAAAGAAATCCCCTCATCAGTGAAAAGGGTGGCCGATGGACCAAGCACAAAAAGAAAATAATTAAGTGAACAATTCAATCATTTTATTGTGCAAGGGTTACGACTTCAGAAACACGGCCTGAAGAGGCCCCTAAAATGGCAGGCACTGTAGCAGAGAAGGAGACAGGAAGACTGAGAGAGAGAGACTCCTCAGAGCTACTGCCTATCATTACCAAGCTTTTGAAAGCACACTCAGACGAAGCCCAAAAAATCATGACACTATCAAGGAGAGTCTTCAAAAGGTAATAAATAATTCTGAAACTTTGCACAAAATAATTGACAAGCTTTCCAAGAGGGTCTCCAGTTTGGAAAGTAGAGTGAGTGAACAAGAGGACACCAATAATGGCAAAGATGAAAAAATTCTCCACTCTTGAAAAATTAGTTAACTTCCTCTTAAATAAGGTGAAGGATGTGGAAAACCGGAGCAGCAGGAACAATTTTTAAATTGTGGGAATACCAGAAAATATAGAACAAAGTGATACCAGGGAATAGGTATTAAAAATCTTACAAAAGGTCTTCCCACAAAAAGGAGATCTCCATAAGGTAGAGATAGAAAGAGCCCACAGGACACTAAGTCCCCAGCCCAGAGAGAATGAGCCTACCCGGGCAATGATAATTGAATCTGTGAAATGTATGGACAAAGAAGAGATATTGAGAGAGACGAGGAAGCAAAAGGAAATTCATTTTGAGGGGGAAATAATCTTCTTCTACCCAGATATGGCTGTAGAGACGGTGAATAAAAGGCAACCATTGAGAAGACATCTAAATATTGTTTACAGGGAGAGCATAAGAGCCCAAATTAAATACCCAGCCAGATTCATGTTTTTCTACAAAGAAAAATTAAAAGTCTTTAATGATGTGAAGCAACTAGAAGCTTATATGGATAAGCATATGAAAGACTATAATTTGAATCCCACTGAAACCTGAAGGAATCCTCAGGATTGATTACATCCTTTGTCTATAGTGGTGAGAGAGAATGGAAACATTTAGGAGAAATTGTATAGTTTAAAAAGAAGTTTATTTGAATTTAAGGTTTAGTTCTTGGTTAATAAGTTGGGTAATGTGTAAATTATTTAAAACAAGATCAAATTTCAAAAAAGGGTCACTAAACAGCAGTGTGGATATTGTAAAAGTTTGTTAGGCTAGTCCTGTGGGTTTGCTACCCAGGGAAGAAACAGAATGAATGGGAATGGGAATTTGTAAAATGAGTCAATTGAGGTAATGTTTTCTCTAGGCTGGAATGTAAGGATAAGAGTTA
The DNA here is from genome assembly GCA_003113815.1 of Sphenodon punctatus. Taxonomy (NCBI): domain Eukaryota; kingdom Metazoa; phylum Chordata; class Lepidosauria; order Sphenodontia; family Sphenodontidae; genus Sphenodon; species Sphenodon punctatus. The sequence continues at coordinate 472,668 of QEPC01013565.1, forward strand.
TAGAGAAAGTTAAATGGCCGTTAAACCCTACTTAACAGAGAACATAAAGCCATCTCAGGTGGACAAAGAGGCACAGTATCTAGTGTACATGACTCTAAGTCATTAACCCTCTTGGAAATTTCAGAATCCCAATGTTGGTTTTGGTTTGTTTAAATGTTGTTTTATTTTGGATGTAGATAATTATTTGATGCAGAAATATATTTGATAAGCAAGGCAACAAGGAAAGCTTATGTGTGGTGAAAAATAAGATTCCCTGAATTGAAAGGAAGATGCTTAGGGGGGAATCCTTTATGGAGATTCTAATTGCTTCTTATCTCAGTTAGACAAATCCAGTGGGAAGGGATTAAATAAGATGCAAAAGAAAATTAAGGCACAATTCGATGCAGAGGGTTGGATGCGCGCTTAGAGAATAGTTAACCTGAAAAGGAATGAATACACATTCTGCTCCAATAAGCACTGCATAGACTACTGCATAGATTTGCTCTCTCATAGACTACATTTTAGTGGATAAAAGCTTGATTGCCCTCTGTGCTTGTAGTAAGATTATACAAACTACTTTTTCAGACCATAATGCAGTATGTTTGAAGTTGTCAGCAGATATAGATAAAAAGAAACATACGTAGAAAGGCTGGTCTCTTAACAAATCAATTTTGTTGGACATCACAATAAAAGAAAAAATCCAGAATAACATGGAGTATTAGACAGGATGGTAACCATAATGACAGGGCTGGAATATCGGCAATCTTGTGGGAGGCAATGAAAACATGTATCCATGGCTATTATATTGCAGCCGCCATCTATAAAACAAAGGAGAAAAGACAAGAAATACATGAGTTACAATTAAAATTTGCAGCTCTTCAAAATAAACAAAAAACTAAACCCGACAAAAAAACTGGGAAACAAATAACAGAAGTAAAAGGTCTGCCTTGGAGACAGAAAGGATTATAGAAAAATTAACATTCACTAAGCAATTCTAGTTTGAGTGAGGAACCCGATAAAGTATTGGCATGGATGTTGGGGGTGGGGGGGAAGAACCAAAATACAAATCCCCTATATTAGAGATCAGTCGGGACAAAAGAATTTAAAAGGCAAAGACATGCAGGATCGGGTTTTACTGAGTTCTATCAAGAACTCTACACCTCAGTAAACCCAGAGGGAAATTATGTACAGGACTTTTAAAAACAGTTTAAAATGCCCACAGTTAAAAAGCAACATCTAGAATATCTTAATACTCCTATACTCTTAGAAGAAATTGAACATATAATTAAAGAATTACCAAAAAATAAAACTCATGGGCCAGATGGGTTCCTCCCAGAATTTTACAAAATGTATAGTTATATGATCTCCCCCCTACTGGAGAGAGCATTTAACTCTTTCATTAAAGGAAAATGCCTGGGATCTACATTTTATGAGGTCATAAAATGACCCTGTGCCCCACGTCTGGCAAAAATCTGGAGGAATCCTCTGGGTTTCGACCCATTTTGCTACTCAACACAGATTTAAAAATATTTACCAAAATTCTGGCGAGCAGATTGCAGGTGTGTATTAGACACCTCATTCCAGTAGACCAATCTGGATTCAAAACAGGTAGACTTGGGATTGACAATATAAGAAAGGCTGTCAACTTAATGTATAAGATAAAAAGAGATAAAAACAACAGCAGCTATTTTATCATTAGATGTGGACAAGGCCTTTGATCGCCTTGAGCATCCTTTCCTTATTGCCACCTTGGAACATATGAGAATCAAAGGTTATTTTCTGGAACTAATAGAAATTCTTTATAAGAAACCAACATCTAAAATTATTGTTAATGGGGAACTGACTGAGGTGTTCCAACTACAGAGAAGTACACAACAGGGTTGTCCTTTGTCCCCCCTCCTTTTCAACATCAGTCTGAAACCTTTAGCCCTAGCAATCTGACAAAATGAGAAAATAGAGGAAATTCAGTGTGGTTCAGAAACATACAAATTAGCCATGTAGGCAGATGACATGATGCTTTTTGTTTCTAACTGAAATCAGTCCATTCCTAAATTTCTGAACGTGCTGGAACAATTCAGTGGCATATCTGGATATAAGGTTAACACATCAAAATCCCAAATGATAATGGAAAGAAAAAGGTATTTCTTAAGCCCATCATCTGTTTGTGGATTAAAAAATTCAAACTCTGGACACAATACAAACACTGATCCAGGACAAGATAGACAGCTGGCTGTAAATGAAAGTCCATAGTTATTTTAATTACCCCCTGAATAAAGAACATTTTAGTAGAAAGCCACACAAGTTAAAACTGTTTTATTTAACAATGCCCCAAACTTAAAGGTAATTTCTAGACTTTACAGAACCTTGAAAGAGGTTATGTATTCCCCGGATGCGGGCTTATGTCAAAGTGGGAGAAGGATCTGAGAATAATAATCACAAAGGAAGATATGTCACAAATATGGTTACATACATGGAAGGGTGCTGGTTCACTAATGATGTGTGAACCCCAAATTTAAACTAACTATACATTTTTATTTAACTGTGAGAGGGTATCACAGAGTAATAAACTATACAAAATAGAATGTTGGTTGAGCTGTGGTCTACCTGGCACCTACCTGTACTGCTGGTGGGAATGCCTCAAGGTACAGAACTTTTGGAAACAAATATTGGCCAAAATAGAGGCCTTTACAGACCTGTCAATACCATTTGAAACAAAGCTCGCTTTACTAGGCATGTGGCCTAAAAAGATTGAAAAGAGCACCAAGAGCACTGACTGTAAAATGATGATTTTAGCAGCCATACACACCATCACACAGACTTGGAAAACATCTGCAGATTCCTCTCTCGCTGAATGGATCCAACAGTTATGGTTTGTTCTCTCTATAGAGAGAATGTTGGTGGGAATTTACAAGAAGTTGGAGGACTTTTACATGACATGGAACTCCTATTGGACTTTACTAACAGAAAATATAAACTTTGATGAGCAGAGACACTCAATAAATCTGTACTCAATCTAATTTTTCAGATTAGAAAGTGTTATATAGATGTGGAAACTGGTAGCCATATCGTAATGTAAGTAGTTGTATCTGTATCCATGCTGCTTGTGCTTGTCTGCCCAGTTGATGGATTTAATAAAAAATTTATGAAAAAATAGAAAATGTGGACAATGTATGTGTAACAGAGTGGACATAGCCCGAGGTACACCTTCAGAAGATCCATCCCCAAAGACCCAAGCCCACACAGGAATTAAAGCATCACCAGTTGTCTTTATTTACAGTAACAGTTCTTAACTCATAGAATAGCCAAGCACCAACCCTCTGGCTATCCCTAGTAAAAATCCATACCTCTCCTGATAGCTTCTTTCTCTGGGTCCCCCTGGCCGGGTAGCTCTCCTCTTGAAGCCAGGCTGGCACCTTTACACAGTCCTCTCAGTAGGATGCATTCCACAGGTTCTGTTGGCCAGGCACTGTCCCTCCTGTAGTCAGCTCTTGCCCAGATACAGACGTCATCTTTGGGCTGCTTTGCCTCTGTAGCAAAGCTTCTCCTCAGCTCCTGCTTCCCCAAGGTCTCTCCAACCAAACCCCTCTGTAGGTCCCAACATAGGGTTTCGGCTGGTCTAGCAATGCCCATGGCCAGGTGTGAAGTATCCAGGCATGGTCCTTCTTTACTCCAACCTCTGGCCTCAGCTAGCACCAGCACTATACCTGCTGGTGCTGTCCCCTTAAAGGTCCAGTACCTCAAATAGCTTGTGACCTCCTACAATATGTATCAGATTTGATTGTCAGCACATCTGGAATGAGACAAGGACTAAGTGCTGGGGTTTTAACGGCTGAACTCTTTATTCAAATTAAATCAGGCTAAAGGGGGGAGTTATTGCCGTAGGCAATTCAGGGTCCAGTACAACTGAAACCAAGAACAGGTCAATGATAATTGCCAGGGAAACTGGTCTGGATGTACACTCCAGTCCCAGACTCAATTCTATTAACAACAGCGTCTCCGCTTCGATCCCAGGCATGCAGGCCATGGCTGAAGGGGACAATGTCCTTTCCAGACTGGATTAAGAATCCAGGTTCCTGAAAGTTGGGGACCATGTCTGTCCCTGCCTGCCTTCACAATGCACCTCTCCCAGGGATGTGACCACAGCGCTTGCTGTGCTCTGCTTCTGTGCCAGGTGTCGCCTCCCCATCCCACAAGGAGATGGCTCTGAATCTACTTATTACTTTATTTAAACAGCATAACAGTAAGGGACCGCCAGTATTCAAGTGGTAAAACTCATGCTTTTTATGGACTATCCCATGGTGAATTATCCTCTGGCCCCCTTTTGCTCTAATCCACTTCCCCACGTCCCAATTCATTTTTGTCCGAGTTTTATCTACCTTCCCCAGGGATCTGGCTTTATCCCATTTGAGAGAGCTGACTAAATTGGTCCAGATTATTAAAGCTTCAGGGAATAGCCTCACAGTTTTGAGCAGATAGTTTTTTATGTGAATATAATAATCAGTCTGACCCATTTAATCTGCGGGATGTCATTCTCACCCAAGTGGCCTGGTCAGCATCTTGATGTTGAATCCCAGAGGTTTGGCAACAACTGATGCCACTGCATTCCGTTGAATTTCCCTATGAGCGGACAGACCCAGTTGGGTGCCCCACTGAGTCTGCTCAGCTGTCTTGGTCGTTCAATGCATGAGGCTATGGCCGACAATCCAAACTAGGTGTCTATGGGGGAACCTTCCAGTACCTGGGTGTACAAACAAGAATGATGATGATTAATGAAGTGGAGCAAGCACATAGAAACAGAAAGAAATACCAGCTACCTCTCAACCGTCTGGATGCCCCACTCTGGCAAGTCCACTGCCACAGTGAAAGTAACTACCCCATCCTAGGGGGCGTTGTTCTCCCAGAACAACACCTTGGGAAAGGGGGGATGGACTGAGAGGTACTAGAGGTGTGCACCATGGACCCATGTTGTTTTTTTATTTTATTTTCGTTATTTAAATCTTTTGTTTTCATTTTTATAAATATCAAAATTTTGTGTTTGTTTTTGCTTTCATTTTTTATTTCCATTGTGAAATCAAAAAACAAAAGCAAAAGCATTGAAACATGGAACACACATTTTTGGCTGTACCTTTTTTGTTTTTCTTTATATTTGGATACACCTTGGGGGAACTGTACCTCCAAGAGAAGGCATTAGGTGTACCAAAGGCCAGAAAGTTTGAGTAAAGGAATCTGAATTTATTAGCAGTTGAAGTATGGTATTTTGCAAGAAATATGCATATACATTCCTGGCTGTAACGTCTTTGCCCCCTCCCCATCTAACTTGGATAAGACATGGCAAGTTTATACTCCTCCCCATGTTTACTATTTATGCCAGCTTTCAGAAAGATTGGATAAAGGGTCCTGGTGGTATAAGCAATTAACATATAAATATATGTCTGACTATAACATATTTGTTATCCAACCAGTGTACATGAAATTTGGCAGGACTGTATTTAGCACCTTCAGGAACATCTCTGTCAAATATCAGAAATATGTGATAAAGGGTCCCAATTTTATATGTCTGCACAGCATATGTAGAGAACAAGCCTATGTCAGGGATTCTCTTACGTGTCACTGTGGTATAAGATTGATTTATGATGCCAATTGGCCCGCATAAATGTTAACCAAATATCCTCATTCTCTTCTGTGACAACCCTAACTTCTCTCCCCCATTTATTACTAGTAAGTTAGAAGCATCTGCTTAGGAAAGAACCAATAGAGATTCTCTTATGTCCTCTGTCACAGTGCTGCAGGATGGGATTGTGATGATAACTGGCCAGCCTGGATGTGTAAACCATGTTTCCTGATTGCTGGGATGCTGTCCCCCTGCCTTCTTCCTTGCTGTGTGAAATCCTAGTTATGGCCCTTCTGTGCCTGCCTCAGGGCCACCCCTATGCCCACCTCAAAGACCCCACCGATTGGTCCTGTAAAGCAGGAAGCATACAGTAATTTTCCAGTGAATGTGTCTGTCAATCTATTGGGTTGATACCCATCCTCCTCCTACATTCCCCTCCCCCTGCCATGCCAGTTTCCTGCCTGTGACTGGCATTGCATGTGCTTTTTTTTCTGAATAATGGTCTTCAAGGGGACAACTTCAATTGCTTATACAATTGGTTCTTTTTATTAAAATATCCTGTAGTTTTGCCAAAATGACAGGGAAGGTATGGAATACATTCCTGCCAAATGTCTTGTAAAGAGGATGGAATATAGAAATGTTAGATCCAGAAATGCATTTTCAAGTTAATGGCTTAAAACATCAGGACCCTTTATCCAATCTTTCTAAAATTTGCCAGGGATTGTATTCATGGGGAGTGTCATAAACATCCTAGGTGTAATGCAAATTAGATGGAAGACAAAGACGGTGTAGTCAGAAATGTGTACACAGGTTTTCTTAACATTACAAAATTCAATGGCTTATAAAATCTGTTTCCTTTATCTAATATTTCTGATATTTGGTACACAGAGTGCCCTACATTTGGGGTGCATGCTAGCCAAATTTTATCAAAATTTAATAAGAAGCAAAAAAATTTATAGCCAGAAACAAGTTTTTCCATTTCCCCCATTATTTCACATATGAAAATGAAAACTTTAATTTTCATTATCATAAAAATGAAAAAAAAATTGCACATCCCTACCAAAAATCTGACTGGGGTGGAGGAGTATACTCACCTGGACCACCAAGTAGGTGATCATGTGGCCTGGAGGACCATGCTCACCCGGCCCAAGTGAGTACAATCTTCCAGGGGACCTCAATCATCTGTTTGGAGGCTCAGGTAAGCATGTCAAATAGAAGAGGATTCACAGACCAACAAAGTTGGTAAAGTGCTTGGAAGGCAAGACCTCCAAAGAGCAGTTTAATGAATTAGGAGGATTGTGTTGCCTCTCACAGATGATCTAGTGATGGTAATGCCTGAGCAGAATGTTGAACAAGATGATCTATTTAAGGTTTCTTTTAGCCATAAAATCATATGATTTTACAGCTAAAAGAAACCTTAAATATAACATCTTGTCACTAGCTCCAAACGCTGTTCCTGGCTAGTTCTGTATACTTGAGTAAATCAATGACTTTACTAATACTAAACAGTACATTAAAGTTTCTACTAAGCACAAGATTTTAAGGAAAAAAAAATGATATCTTAAAGCCACTTTGAGATCCATTGCTGAAAGGTGCTGTATTATGTAAGTGCAAAATAATATAAACCATAAACAGTATTCTTACTTTCTTGTACTGAACCACCATATATGGTAACGGTCTATAGACCACAACGTCCCATGCAGACAGAAGTTTCAGACACTACTTGATATTATTCTACCTTAGTAAATACTTACACTTCACATGCCTTAATTTCCTCTATTTTGAACTTTCAGCGTGTTTATAATTACTTCACTGAGCTTTTAATGAGATTAAAAACCCTTGACATCTGCTGAATATATTTTGACTTTTATTTTGAAGGGTCAAATGAAAATTTGTTCTTACAATTTCCGGTGTGCCATAATAAGCTGCCTTTACATTATTAGATAACTAAAAGACAACTATTAGTATGTTATTTTGAAGCACTAGTTTAGGATTTTTAGTTAAAGAGACTTGGAGGGCAACAGTATATTTATGTAGCAAATGCCCAGTATATCCATAGAAGGAAATGTATGTGGAATTTGTCAACACTATTGATTTTTCTGTCAGATAGTCTACATCGGCTGGACAGAAGAGCGAGAACAAGACTCACTTCATGACCGAATGTACACACCAAAGTTTCTAGCACTGAGGGGTTCTTCGCTTTACAAATTTATAGCACCTCCAGTAAGTATTTTTCTCATAGTATGTTTGACAGGCAGTTAGTTTTATAACATTCATGCAAGGATTATTTTTTCATTAAAAGTATACAATAGTTTTAACTTGATCTAGGCATCTCATTCTCCTCTGTATAAGGAAAGCTGTTTACAGGAGCAAAAATGTATGGGGAATAAAAAATGAAAATGAAACTGCTGAAAAATAATGAGTTAACAAGCGACTTTTACACCACCTACCTGGAGTCATTTGAAAATCTGCAAATACACTTCTCTTGGCCTGTTAGGCTTGGAATGAACGACAAGCCTGAAGAAAACTGGCTAGGTGCTGAAGTTTGGCCAGCCTTTCAAATTAAAACAGCTGTAAGCATGGGAAATATCAGAACTTTCTGAATGCTGTAAAATTGAGATAAAGTCGCTTTCAGAGCATCTTGCTCTCTCTAAATTTCCTGTAGAATATGGCTTTTCATACTATTTAGGAGCGTCAGAGCAGCAGGATATGGGATGGAAGATAATGGCTTGAATAAAATATTCACTTTATGTATTTAAGACCAGTGTTACCACTTTTGCTCATAACGAGCAACACTTCACTCAAACCCTGACTTAGTAAAGCAATAAGTAGTGCTTTATCCTCTTTTTGATTTCACAAAGTACTGAAGCAAGTTCTAGAATCCTATTAAAGTTAAGCATGTGTTTAAGTGCCTACTGAATATAGACAGGCTTAGGGTGCATCACGTATGCCACCTCTGCTGCAACACCAGTGCTGTGCTTTGAGTTTACCCACAAGGGGGGCATTTTACTTATTATTTACTACATTTCTGCAACGTTTTAGTAGCAACTGAATGGATCAACCACATGATCCATGGTGTAGGCATCTGGATATTTTCTGTGATACCACTACCACTAATCAGTTTTGTGTTACGTCATAGTATCAGTTCAGATGTCACATGAAATGCCACATGAAGTAAACCCAAAGCAAAGTCACTGTGGTCCCAGGTGGTAATTGTGATAGATGAATGAAATCTTAAGCACTTGCTCAAATTTAGCATGAGCTTTCTGTTTTGTTGAATCAGGGGGTATTTTCAGACATTACGGGCCGTTTGGCCCACCACAATGAATCCTGGACTGGGATCTCTCTTAGATCCTGGTCCATGATGAAGCCGGCCATCCTTTAGATGTGCCGGCTCCATCACTCTGGGGAATCTCGGCACAGGCGGGGCTGCACAGCGCGACATGTGGCCACATAGCCCTGCCTCCCCCCCACGCTCCCACGACCGCCCGCCCTCGGGGAGATGGGCGGGTGCAGTGGCCAATGCGGCTGATCCCATACCGTGGTTGGGGCCATGATCCGTGATGGGCCAGGGTAACAGACGTTACTTTTGGTCCATTCCGGATCGTGGCCAATCTAACCACAGTTCTGGACCTCAGGCCGGCCAGAAGTCCAGAACCATGGTTAGATTTGATCCCCGCCAGAAATGCACCGTGGTGAACATCTGGTGGGGATCAAGCAGACGTTACCATGATTGCTGCCACCACATGGAATCCACTGGGATTCACTGTGGTAAGCAGTGATTTCGTAACGTCTGAAATTACCCAGGGTCTTAGTAGAGTATCAGTGATTTAAGTAGGCCTACTCACAGGCTAAGGCCCCTTTTATACATTATGCCTTCCAAGTAGCTATAGGATCCAAACTTCCATTTTTAGGTTTGTGTAGAATCTGTAACACACATTGGGTAAGCATTAACCTGTGCTTAAACTGGGCCTTTAAGCTGTTTAATCTCTAACACTGAATTATATTAACATGTAAATGAATCCAAGAACCTGCAATCAACTTCCTCTCAGAGATGAAGGCCAGGGCCGGTGTTGCAGCAAAGGCACATAGGAGAGGCCAAGCAAAAGCTGAGAACCATGTCAGGTCAGGCACCATGAGTCAGAAACCAGGAGAAAACTGCCAAGTTAGGATTAAAGGACCTGGAATTGGAGTCAGGTTAGTAGCCAAGCATCAGATCTCCAGCAATCAAAGCCCAAGCCTGAAAATCTGAGAGCCACAGATAAATCTGAGCTGAAAATCTGAGAGCCATGATAAATCTGAAACCAGATTGTCAGGCAGAGCACCGCAGGAACCAGGAAGTTGTAAAGCTGAATGAGACAAGAGTAAGACAAAAGTGAGATGAGAAGAAGACAGGAATAAGGCAGAAATGAAACAGGAGCTGGAAGTACACTTACTGTCTAAGTACATGACCTGGGTAACCAGCATCCAGTAGAATACATGTAATCAAAATGAATATTCCCCCAAAACTACAATACTAATACCCCCTGAAGATTTCTTCAGGAAGCTCAAACAACAGCATCAGAGATTTCTGTGTGGAAAAGGAAAACTACAAGTTAAGTTACAGTGGATGGAACCACCAATGGGAAAGAGAAAACTGGCAGTTGAAGACAATGGGGCTGATCCCATGCCCTGCGTGTGCCATGTGGTATGCATGTGTGTGCACAAACTGCAGACATGCTCATTGCAGCGACATTGTGCCATGCGCAAGCGTGAGAGACACACAGATCCTGCACAAGGTTTGGGATCGCAGCCACTGAGAGATACTTTGGAACCGTTCAAGTCAGAACATGAATTGAATGGATGTCTAATAAAGAAAACTTAGAATGGGCACAAATAGAGCAGCAACCATGAAACAATATTGCTTTCTACACGTGGCTACTGGAACCATGTGGAATGATATACTCTAAGAAGTACCTTCCAGTAAACAATGTCATATCAAGAATAATATAAATCAAGAATAACATGGGTTTTAAATAAACAGAATTTCCTGTACTGAAACACATACCAATTCAATTGATGGAGATATTTTTTTCTAAAAAGAAACAACTTATAAAACAAGGAGATATCGGATATATAACTGGTGGGCAATGTTCCCAAGCCCAAGAGCCACATAACAAAATGTTCATATTGCCGAGAGCCACAAGACACATTACTTCTCGAATTCCAGAGATGGCAAAGTATGGTTTTCCTTTTCTTTTTGCCTTCCCCACCTGCACATGCAGTTATGCATGCGTAGCTTGAGCACAGACCATAGTCCAGGTGAATGCGTGTGCTCGCATTCTGCACAGGGGTTGCATGTAAGATGTTTGCACAGCCTGTAGGGTTTGGGATTGAGCCTATTGTAATAGAAAGAAGGGGGGAAATCATGACTTCAATTTACTAGAACAGACAAGAAAATATAAAGCTATAAACTTTTTGATCTTTTCATTCATGAATTTAGTCAAATATAATGGGACTTGTTCTTTTTGTCTGACTTTCAGTTATGTTAAGTCATATGGCCCTAAAATAGACTTACATCTATTGGCACAATTGCCATGCAACTCCATGACCAAATTATTCACAGAGATCCAGTATTATCATCAAGAAGGATTGCTTTAAGAAGGAAGCATACTAAACAGAAATGGTACCAGAAAACAATCTTTAGAAGACATTTTGTTTTAATTTTAAAATTGTTCTACAAAACTAGATGAAATAGCAGTGTTAACATATCTAAACAGTAGAAGGCAAGTGCACATTACAGAAACAAGCCATCCTCCGTGCAAAGAATTCCAAAACGGTTCCACTACAGTAACTATTTACAATCTCACATAAGCCTCTCGCATTCACATCAGTGTTTTGAATTAAGTAAGAGGGAAATTCATCCCATATTGTATTGTTTTTTAAAAGTAGAAAATTGTCCCTTGAGTCTTTGAGACTAAATATATTTCACTATTCATTTTTCCTATTCAATAATGATGGTAATGCAACCCTCTGCCCGTGGGGCCTCTTTTCCTATCTAATTTCTTTTTCTTGAAAACTTCTTTTCTGATATTTAGCTTTAAATGTCATCCCACTTTTCCTTCTTCCATTTTTGAGGCTATGATTAATCCCCCCCTCCTCCTTTCCTTGAAGGTATTTATCGACTATGACTTTATTCCTCCTGACTTTTCTCTAGACTTTAGACATTTATCTGCCTCCGTCTGTCCTTCAACCCTGAACCCTAACTTCTGTATCTTTTTATTAGCTTGATTTTGACATCTATAATGTTTCAGTGCAGGTCAGTTATATTTAGTATTTATTTTAAGTTATGAGTTATGAAGCACAAAAGTATTTTTCATAGGTTAGTCTGAGAATGAGCAGACTCATATGAGCATGAAATATAGTACTATGTAGGAGTGGTTCAGCTGTGCAAAGAGGGAAAGCCCCACCCAAGACCTGGTCTGTATCCACAATACTCCTGAGGAAACAGGCAAGAGGTGATAACTCAGCATTGATCATTCCATAGTACTATTATCATACTGGCCTGTCCAAGTCAAACAGTTTAATTGTCCCAAACATGAACTTGGTCTTGTATTCCTATAGGCCAATTAGATGGTGACACTGATTTCCTAAGCCAAAAAACCTTCTGCAAGCTCCCTGTGGGGATATGTTTCCTCAACATTCTGTCATTGAGCCTGAATGTTATACTATAGCTCAACAGTGGACAAAGTTCCCATCCTCATGAGCCACTTAACAAAAAGTTTTCATATGGCTGGGAGACACACATGCATGCACTTGTTCACATACCTTTCCATCTTTGTGATTGGCTGGTGGAGCTGGTGCTCTGAAGTCCTGGCTGCTGAGATCCTGAAAAGCAGCTGCAATTTGACTTCTGAAATTTGAGTTCAATGAAGAAAGACACTGAACGATTAAGGCAGCGCAGGGCTCAGGACGGGCTGTGACTGGGAGTAGGGTTGTCCAAACAGACCAGAGTTCAGATGTTCAGACTAAAAACTTAGTTCGGGTTCGTGGGTTTGGTCCCGTGGAGTTCAGACCCCCCCCCGAACTTTCAGAAAGTTTGGTCATGCCTGGAGACTTGGGGCACTCCAGGGGTGCCCGTGGGGGCATGGAAGGCCGTCAGAGACACAGCAGTGGCAGTAGCAGAGACCGGTAAGGCTTGGGGCTTGGCACCCCAGGATCCCGGGGCAGGCAGGTTTGGTGATTGGCCCTTGGGGGTGCCCATGGGGGCATTGCTAGCCATGTGAGTCCTAGCAGCAGCAGCAGCAACAGCAGCAGCAGCAGAGGCCAGGCATTGCAGGTGCCAGGCATAGGTGGAGCAGCGGCAGAGGTCCAGCCAGGGCTTGGTGGCTGGCACCCCTACTTGGCCAAGCGATGCAAGCTGGCATTATATTCAACTGATCTCAAGAAGCTCTACTGCAAATTGCTCAAGCCTTGCCTGGTGGTGAATCTCGTGGACACCCAGCCGCTGTCCGCCAGTGCACTAATCGGAGCTATGCCTGGATACAAGTGGGAGGAGCAAATGGCTGACATGCAGTACCACCACCAGCAGCAGACATTGAATTTCCAGGGCACAGTAACTTGTGTCTGCTACCCCTACTTGGCAGGGCATTGCAGACTGCCTGGCATCGGCAGAGCAGTGGCACAGGCTTGTCAGGGCTCATTGGCTGACACTCCTACTTGGCCGGGAGTTGCAGGGTGACTGGCATCGGTGGAGCAGCGGGCAGAGGCCTGGCCAGGGCTTGGTAGCTGGCACCCCTACTTCTTCAAGCATTACAGGCTGACAGGCATCAGTGGAACATTTGCAGACAGTGAAGTGGAACGACAGAACTCCCTGCCTAGAACATAGTCCCCAGAACCCTGATGGTGGGTCCTGGGGCTGGAGTGGCTGCTTCTTGATGCGGTGGAATGATGACTCCCTGTGAGTGTAATGATGGCTCCAGAACCCTGATGTTGGGTCCTGGGACAGGAGTGGCAGCTTATGGATGAGGTGGAATGACAGACCTCCTTGCCTGGAACGTAGACTGGCTGACATGGGTGGAGCATTTGCAGACAGTGAAGTGGAACAACAGCCCTCCCTGCCTGGAAGGTAGGCCCCAGAACCCTGACAGTGGGTCCTGTAGCTGAAGTTGCTGGCTGTTTCTTGATACGGTGGAATGATGACTCCCAGCAAAGTGATGACCCGAGAACTCTGATGGTGGGTCCTGGGACTAAAGTGGTAGCTTACTAGCTTCTGGATGACATGGATGGACAGCCATCCCTGCCTGGAACATAGACCCCAAAACCCTGATGGTGGGTCCTGGGACTTGAGTGGCGACTTCTGGATGAAGTGGAATGACAGCCCTCCCTGCCTGACATCGGTGGAGAATTGGCAGACAGTGAAGTGGAATGATAGCCCTCCCTGCCTGCAACATAGGCCCCAGAACCCTGACAGTGGGTCCTGTGACTGGAGTGGCAGCTTCTGGATGAAGTGAAATGACAGCCCTCCCTGGCTGGCATCGGTGTAACTATCTGATCTAATCTAAATAAATGAAACTATGGAAGTAAATGTGTGGAAATGGGTGAAATAGGAGGAGGATGGCAATGAATTGGGTGGAACCCGACCTGCCGGTAGAGGGAGAGTTCTGAAAATGCCTGCTGCCTGGATCAGTGGCTATCCCAGTATGAATTGGAAGGGGGAAGAGCAATTACTTTTGTTACTTGTTTCTTGCATCGGTGGAGCATCGACAGAGGCCCGGCCAGGGATTGTTGGCTGGCACCCCTACTTGGCCAGGGGTTGCAGGCAGCCAGGCATCGGTGAAGCAGAAGCAAAGGCCAGGACAGAGTTTGGTGGCTGGAATCCCTGCTCAGCCAGGCGTTGCAGACTGCCAGGCATCAGTGGAACAGCAGCAGAGCCCCGGCCAGGGCTTGGTCGCTGGCACCCCTACTTGACTGGGTGTTGCAGGCTTCCAGGCATCAGTGGATCAGCAGCAGAGGCCCGGCCATGGCTTGATGGATGGCACCCCTACTTGGCCAGGCATTGCATGCTTGCATCCTACTCGCCGGATCTCAATGAGCTCTTCTGAAAATTGGTCAACCCTTGCCCAGTGGTGAATCACATGACCACCCAGTAGCAGGCATTGGATTTCCGGGACACAGTACCCATGGCACAGCAGAGGCAGCAGAAGCAGCAGCAGCAGACTTTGGATTGCTGGGGCACAGAACCCATAGTACAGCAGAGGCAGCGTTTGCAGCAGCAGACATTGGATTGCTGGGTCACAGAACCCATGGCACAGACAGCATAAGCAACATTAGCAGCAGCAGCAGCAGACATTGGATTGCCCCGTAGCAGAGGCAGCATTGGCAGCAGCAGCAGACATTGGATTGCCAGGGCATGGAACCCATGGCACAGACAGTAGAGGCAGCATTGGTAGCAGCAGCAGACATTAGATTGCCTGTTGCAGAACCCATGGCACAGTCAGCTGAGGCAGCATTGGCAGCAGTAGCAGACATTGGAATGCCAGGTCATAGAACCCATGGCACAGACAGCAGAGGCAGCATTGGCAGCAGCAGGTATTGGATTGCCGCTTATGGAGGTAGATGACTGGCCGCTGCAGTTGGGAACCTGCTGGCATCCACTGCCCCTGCCTGCCTGCTTTAGCAGCACAGCACTGTGGCATCCCGTCAGGTGCCTCGCCATAGCAGTTATGCCAAGGTTGGTGAGCACGTGCCCATGCTTCACCACCTTCTGGCACAAACTACACTGCACCTCCCTGGGATCATCCGCCCACACCAACTTAAAATGCAGCCAGACGGAGGATTTTTTGCCCCCTTCTGCCTTCTGTCCCGCACGGGGTGATACGCTGCTGACAGCGCTGCTGGGAGGGGCAGAACATGGTAGCGACACAGATCTCAGGGGGATCAGTCATCGACTCAGCATCAGACATGTTCTCCGCAGGACTAGTGTCTGCCTCACTGTCCCCAATCTGAGAGGTGTCCCCCCATGAAGGGGAGTACTGGAACCCTGAGGCAGATCCACTGCCCATGCTTCTGCCACTCTCCCTGTGCCCCTTATAGCTTCTTCTGCTGCTGCTTCTGCTACTGCTGCTCCTCTCCCTGCTGCCATTGCCCGGGGATCAGGCCCTGCCTCTAGCTGCCGGGGTGGGATCCACCAGCCCTGGACTGCTGGGGATCAGCTCAATAATGGGGGATGATGGTTGCATATGATGAACTTCGGACCCTGCCCCTGAAGCACCTGCACCTGCTCCTGTAGCTGCAGTAGAGACAGCCGCAGCCTCCTGGACTGCAGGTCTTCCAGTGCCCTGCGTGGCAGTGGAGGACGCTGGCAGGAGGTGATGCCGAACCACACCCTGAGTACCACTTCTAAGAGCCTCTGAAGCCTCACTGCAAAAATCAGGCCTTTGCAGTTTGGGGCGTGGTGATGGACTCGGGCTGCTGCTGATGCCTGCTACCACTCTGCTGATGCCTCTGCCACATGCCCCATTGCCTGCCTTATGGGCAGCAGACCGGCCTCTAATGCTTCCCTTTCCCATTTCTAAAACACAAATAATTCACGCAAAGATTTTTTATTTTATTTATTTATTTATTTATTCATTCAAAATTGGATTATATATCTACACTAACTCTAACTGCTATTAACTATTCTAAAACCTATGAAACTCAATGGAATATTATATTTACAAAGGCCTAGTTCTACAAACACACTATAAAATATTAAAACTGAATCACTATCTCTATAACTAAGCTAACTCCTACATCTCTCTCTCTCTCTCTCTCTCTATCTATCTCTCTCTCTCTCTCTATCTATCTATCTATCTACATGCACACGCACACGGATGGTGGTGGGGGACACAGACAGCTCACAACAAACAACACAGGGAGGGGTACAAAACTGAAATGAAACCTAAATCAATCTAATGCTACTCTAAATAAATCCAAAAACAGGGGGAGGGAATCAGGAATGGAATATATACAGGAAGGAGGAAAGGATTTAGTGGAGGGGAGAGAGAAACAACACAGGGAGTGGTAAAAAATAGAAAATAAACCTAAATCTGTCTAATCTAATCTAAATAAATGAAACTGTGGAGGTAAATGTGTGGAAATGGGTGAAACAGATGGAGGATGGCAATGGATTAGGAACACAAACTGCTGGGAGAGGGAGACTTCTGAAAATGCCTGCTGACAGGATCAGTGACTAGCTCAGAAGGTGTTGGCAGGGGGGAAGGCAATGACTTTTTTTACTTGCTTTGCCCCCCTTACCACAAGTCCCATTGGCTCTGTGCAGCCTAGCCCATGGCCAATCACAGACTGCGAAGCCAGTGGTCTGGGGAAAAGAGGGATGGTGATTGGGCAGGCTTGCTGCTAGTCCAAGCCTATCCATTCCTGTTGCCAGGATGTCTGTTCCTCAGCTGCGCCCCCCCCCCCGCCCCCGGGCCTTCCAGCCAGGTTTTTCCTGCCCAAACCCTCCCGAATGCAGCCAAACTGTTCAGGGGGGTTCCGCGGTCAGTTTGGTCGTTCAGTTCGGGCATCCGAACTGGCTCAGTTCGGGCATCCGAATGCCGAACGTCCGGATCACATTCGCATATCCCTAGCTGAGAGCCACACTTGAACTGCCCAAGAGCTGCATTGGGGTTCTGAGCTGCAATTTCCCCACCCCTGGTATAGTTTATGGATAATTGTGTTGTAATATGAAAGAACGTGGGTCTGTCTTGGGGTGTTTCTGGGGGAGATTTTCAAGGACAAACTAAAGCCAGGCATCTCGATGTCATATGCAATACTAAATATTTCCCTGGTTAGGGATGGGAAAATCAGAATCTGATTAATCTGATTCACCTGATTTTTATTGTTTCAAATTGTTTCATATTAGTTCAATTATGGTGCAAGAACCAATACACCTTGCATTGCCCATTGAAATGAATAGGTTCAGTTTCCCATTGAGTTCAATGGGGGGGGGGGAAATTCCCATCAAAGTCAGTGGGGAAAAAAATAAGAACCGATTCCGATCCAATTCAAATACAAAGTAATTTAATCCGATTCTGATTTTAATCTGATTCCGATTTTCCATCTGATTTCCCATCCCTAGTCTCTGTTATGTGGAGGGAGTTAGTGGAAGAAATTATATATAAATTATATCAGTAAAAGAAAGAAAAAACATATTGCTTATTATATTTTTGTTTGTTTTTTCAAGGTCACTACCTGGGATTGGACACGAGCTGAAAAAACATTCTCGGTATATGAGATTATGTACAAAATTCTCAAGGTACGAGGATCCATAGTAAAATGTCATTGGGAGGCAAGGGGGAGGCATCCCAGCCATAAAAATGACCACCATGAAGGCAGCTCACAGCAGGAGCTTAAAATTTACTCTCTTTGAATTCAGTAGCAAAACTCCCATTGACATCAGTCGGTGCAGGAAGGATGAAAGAGCCCCTGTGGAAAGATTTCCAGAGGCCTGAAGAAGTTGGATGCAAACTGAGTGTAAATAGGATGCTGTCCATATGCGAGGGGGAGGGAGAAGTGTCTACTTTTACATAAATTTTGGTGCAAGCTTTTTTTCTCAAAACATTTTATAAGTTTTCTTGATGTATTTATTTATTTATTTACCGTAAAAAATAAATAAGTGGTTCTAGTGTATTTAACCCTATAAATAGATTAAAATATGCGATTAAAAATAGTCAGTAATCAATTCTTCCCTAAGAAAAGTGAATGGAACATCTAGTAATGAAGAGGAATTTGTATTTATATATCTCTGGTCATAAGAAGTACTCACATAGTTGATTCCCTTAAATTATAATTTACCACTTTTTCTGTAATTTGTAGAGATATGCACCATGGGCCCATGCCATTTTTGTTTTCATTTTTCTTTTTTGTTACTTAAATATGTCGTTTTCCTTTTCATAATTATCAAATTGTTGTTTTTGTTTTAGTTTTCCATTGGTTTCAATAGAAAACATATTTTTGGCTGTAACGTTTTTGTTTTTCAATATATTTGGCAGAAATGTGGGGTGCATATACATCCAATGGAATGCACTATGTGTACCAAATTCCAAAAAGATTTACTAAAGAAATACAATTTTAGAAGCAGGTGAATGATATTATTTTGCAAAAATCTTCATATATATTCTTAGCTGTAGCTTCTTTGCCTCACATGTAATGTAGATTAAACTTGGCACATTTATACCCCTTCCCATATTTACTATCTCGGCCAACTTTCAGAAGGATTGGATAAAGGGTCCTGGTGGTATAAGCAATTAACATATAAATGTATGTCTGACTGTAACTTCTTTGTAGTCCAACCAATATATATATGACATTTGGCAGAGCTGTATATCACACTTTCCCAATCATCTCTGCCAAATATCTGAAATATGTGATAAAGGGTCCCAGTGTTATATGCCTGCACAGCATACACAGAGAATGAGCCTATCCCAGGGATTCTCTTACGTGCCACTGTGGTATAAGATCGGTTTGTGATGCCAATTGGCCAGCAGAAAGGTCAACCAAATATCCTCATTCTGTGCTGTGACCATCCCAGCATCTCTCCCCCACTTGTTACTGGGAAGTCAGAATCATCTGTTTAGGAAAGAGCCAATATAGATTTTCTTATGTCCTCTGTCACAATGCTGCAGGATGTGATTGTGATGATAATTGGCCAGCCTGAATGTGTAAAATATGTCTCCTGATTTCTGGGATGCTATCCCCAAAGTCCCAGTTATGTCCCGTATGCCCGCATTAGGGCCGCCCCCTATGCCCGCCTCAAAGCCACTATCAATTGGTCCTGTAAAGCTAGAAGCATATAGTAATTGGCCAGTGAATGTGTCTGTCAGTCTTTTGGGTTTTTCCAGTCCTCCCTCCTACAGCATCCCTCTCCCCCTACCGTGCAGGATGCCTGCCTCTGACTGGCACTGCATGTGCTGCTAGTTATCTGAATAATGGTCTTCACAGGGATAACATCAATTGCTTATAAAATTGTGTCCGTTTATCAAATTATCCTGTAGTCTGGCAGAGATTACAGGAAATGTGTGTGATACATTCCTGCCAAATATCTTGTAATCAGAATGGAATATACAGATGTTACAGCTGGAAATGTATTTTCAAGTTAATGTCTTATAACATCAGGACCCTTTCCAATCTTTCTGAAAATTGGCAGGAGTGTTAAGCTTGTGGAGGACATAATATTCACAGGTTTAATGCAAATTGAATGGAAGGTAAAGAAGTTGTAGCCGTGAATGTATATGGAGCTTTTCGTAAAATCACAAATATCAAGTGCTTCTGTAATCGGTTTCCTTTATCTAATTGTTTCAAAATTTGGTACACATTGTGCTGTCCATTGGGGGTACAGTCTCCCTAGGTTTCATCAGAATTGAATACGAAACAAAAATGTTATAGCCAGAAATACATTTTTCAGTTTTTCCCTTGTTTCAAAAACAAAATGCCATTTTTGTTTCTATTTTTTAAATAATTATTTGTAGTTTTCCTTCTTGCAATAACAATAATGAAAATGACAATTTGCATTATCATTATTGTAATAACAAAAATGACATGCACACCCCTAGAATTTTCTGCATTTCCGGTGTTTAGCCTTAGCAGCTAATGTAAACAATTACATCAATAAGTGCTAGATTTTTAAAGGTACCACATGTCTCATATTATATATTTACTGAAGTTTATTGTAATCTGTATTTCAAATATCATGAAAAGTGAATTCATGTTTGAAATATTTTTCTTATACAGAACAATAAATGCAATATAAAAATTGAGATGTGAAAAAGGTTGCACAGCCTAATCTAGAAATGGTACCCTAGATAATCTGGCCGCTCCCTTTCTGAAATATAGGATAATGCTCTCTAATACTACTGCAATGCTCTCTATATGTGGTTGCTCTTGAAGCATGTTCAGAGGCTGCAGGTCGTGCAGAATGCAACAGCCTTCTTCCTAATGGGGTGGGCCTCTAGGAGTTCCTTTACACCAATGCTCCGTCGTCTTACTTGGCGTCCTCTAACCTCCCAGGCCCAATTCAAAGTGCTGGTTTTGACCTATACAGCCCCAAACATCTTGGGCCCAACGTACCTTAGGAATCCACTCCTCCCCTATGTCCCATGGCACTTCCTTTGGTATGCCAGGTTTGATCTTCTGACTGTGCCCTTGACGTGCCAAGTACAGAGGGCAAATACTATTAATACATTGATTTCTCTAGCAAGACCATGCCAAAAATGGCACTTGGAGCTCTTTATAATTAAAAACCATATAAAAGACACTGAAAATAAAAATCCAGTTTAAAATAATTTAAAAGGGGAAGTTAAAGAGAGAAGGAAAGGACACATAACAGGAAACCAGCAGTGGATCCTAAAAGCACCGGGAAAATAAGTCTTCAGGTGCTTTTTAAAGGTGAGGAGGGAGGAACTAAGACAGACATCTGGAAGGAGTGAATTCCACCCTTCGGGGGCTCCCCACAGCAAAGGCTCAATTGCCCTTCGAATTAAGGCAATGGTGCCAGCAAAGGCATTCTTAGTGGCTACTCCCCAGCTGTGCAATTCTCTTCCCACTGTGATTCACTAAAGCCTGAGCCAGTGCATGTTCTGGAAATAGTGTTAAGTGTTTTTGTTAGGTGAGTTTTTAATGGGCAGGCATGGGTTAGAGTTTGGGGTGTGTGTGTTCTGTTTTTCTATTTTTTCTATTAATGTATCTGATTTTATTGTAACCTGCCCCAAACCAACTTTTTGTGGCATGGATGGGATAGAAATTTAAATAGTGGGGGTGGCCGCCATCTCCTGCTTCTGTCAATGGGGTATTGCCTTAAGAACAAAAATCTCTTTAAGGATAGTTCTAAGACATTTCTGAAGCATGTGAGCCATGCAAAGGGAGCTTAGCCACAGCCAACTGTCTTTCTTGTGATATTATCTAAAATAAGATCACTGCTGCACTATAGTATAGGGTAATTTCAGACGTTACGCACTCCCGGGTCACCACAGTGGATTCCCAATCATGGCTAGCCACTCAACCCTGGCCCGTGGTTCTGACAGGCCCCAAACAGACATGATGGGAGTGGGACCACGACAAGGAAACAGACAGCCAGGCCATGACCTGGGATAGTGCAACAGATGTGACACCGATCCCAGACCATGGCAAGAACCCCCAGAAGTCACCAGGGCAGGGCGGGACACAGACATGGCCAATCAAGGGCAAAGGAAGCCAAAAGCAACACAAGGCACTGCCCATGTGAGGGAAATGGGAACAGAGGGGGAGGTGAACGGCCGAGCCCCCCCCACACAACAGGGACAAGGAAGCTGTGGACAGCCGAACAGAAACCACACAAACGCTGCCGAGAACACACACAGCTGAAAGGGAAAGGTAGCAAGGGGTATACACAGGGACACACAAGGGGGATGGGGAACACCACACTGGGCAGCCCAAGGAACAGTGGCAAGGACACGGGGGGTAGGGGACTGAGGCCAACAATGGGCAACAAAGCAGGAGGGGGATGGGGCCAGAACAGAGCGAGACATGGGATCAGGCAACCAACACCCCAGGGACAGCACAGGCACCACAAGGCGGACAGCACAGGCACCACAAGGCACCCAACAGCAACACAGGCCTCTGAACAGAGAGGGGTCCACACGGTGACATAGCAGGGTCACAGGGGATAAGCCACCAATCTGAGGAAGACAGTGGGGAGGGCAGAGGCAGGTCCCAACAGCAAGACAACTGGTCCCAGATGGTAATGCACAGCCAACGAGGGAAGCGAAACTCATGTCGCAGACAGCCGATGGTGCCCCCCCCCCCAACAAGGGGATGCCAGGTGGTGCAAGCAAGGGACCCCCAGTCACAAAAAGTCACGGAGGCATCATGGGAGTGGGGGCTTAGCATGGACACTGGCAGGGAGCTGGCTGAGCAAGGGGTGAAAAGGTCCATGGGGATCCCCAGGACAGGTGTTGGAGAGCAGCTAACAGCTGACTGGGGGCGGGTCACAGAACCGAACCCCAAGGGTACAGATGGTATGGCAGTGTCACACAGATGGCCCCGGGGTGCAGGTGACCTGGCACAGCCAAGAGGAATGGGGGGAGCAGATCAAGCCACGACAGCAGTGGGTCCACAATGGGAACGTTGTAGCGGGTCACAGAATGGAAGGTCCAGGGAGCACCCGGCGGAGGCAATAGGCAGGACACAGATGACCCAGGGGGGACCTACAGTCAGCTGCATGGGGTCACGAAGGGGGGTGGGATGGGGTGGCCCAACAGATTAACGTAGTGGGACCGCTGCAACATGCCCCAGCAATAGCCCATCCGTGCCATGTGGTGCGCAACAAGATAGTAGGCCTCAAAAGGATCAGGACTGGTGAGCCCAACCTGAACATCGGCACGGGACCACACCTCTGACAGCGCAAGCAGCTCACATTCGGTGGGATTGGGCAAGGCATAGTCAGCAGCAGGTGGCCACAACAGCTTTCCGAGCTCCAACAGGCAGTAGTACAGTGCCCCACAGGAACGCTGGTAGCCACAGGCCCCTAGGATGCAGCAGAAGTAGGACACAGCCAGGGCAGGGCCACCCTCTGCCAGACAGGTCTGGAAGCTGGACAAGGCACAGAAAGACAGAACTGACACCATCTCAGGAGAAGACCATGACACCAGTGACCCCCTCAGCTCCGGAATGCGCCCATCCGGAAAGGGACAGAGGCCCAGCTCCACAACATGGAGACGGCACTCACAAGTGGTAGCCACATATCCAAAGCAGTAGAGGCCTGAGCTCAAACACCGATAGGCATCCGGGAAGGTAGACAGGGAGGAAAGGAACATTTGAATGCCAGGGGAAAGCCACAGGTCAGTTAGAGCCATGGTCTCCCTGTAGGTCCAGCAACGTGGACCGGCCACAGAACCACTGAGTGGGAGCTCTGCTGCAGCAGCATCAGCCATGGTGCAGCTGGAAGAGCATCTGATAGGCAAGGACAGTGAGGCCCCTCAAACCATGGTGTTGACTCCCCTGCCTACCCCCTCAAACCATGGGAGTAGGCAGGGGAGACAACCAGGGGAGCTCCAAGGCCATGCGGTAAGGATAAGGGCAGGACAATGGGATGGCAGGAAAGTGATGCTTGGGGAGCAGACACAGCACAGCTGCAGGAACCCAAGGCCAGAGACGTCCTACACAGAGAGAGCAGTGATACACACACAATGTTCATGCACCCTCCAAGGCACCTTTACACCACCTACATGCCAGGGGCACAGCCCTCCCCCCTCCCATGCACCCGAGCACCCAACACCCCAATAGATGTTAGCGAGCAGCACCAGGAGGCACGGGAGCTACAGGCGGAGCCCCCCAGTATGGGTGAGCGGCCCCGTGCCACCAGGAGCACCCGCTAATGCACAGGCCACAACCAATCAGCGCAGCAACTGGGTACAGGGCCCAGTGGACAGCCGGTGGTGGTTTATTTGTTTGTAGGCCCCCGGCCCCTTATAGCGAGCCACAACCTGCAGCACAGTGGCACGAGAATTCCTCTGAGCAGTGTGCCTGACACCGCCCGGCACTCTTGGGGCACCTACCAGCTAAGGCCCTCGCAGGTACCTGACCTGGATGTGAACCAGTGGGGTGCTCTCTGGCTCCTACTTGAGATCATAGCTGAGTGGTACTGCCAGCACACCAAGCTCCAGTGGGTCACCACAGAGCTGCTCAAGATGTACACAAGGGTGCATGAATGCGTGGCCCGGTTCGCTGCAACCGGCCTGCTCGTCCATCAGAGGCGCTGCCGCATCGAGGACATACGCACGATGCACTGGCTCTCTAGGGCATACCGCAGGGACCTGCTGATTTCATGCACCCATCCAGCTGCCCTCAGGCAAGCAGCTGCATGACACTACTGGAGGAGGGTGGCCCTCTTCAGTGCTGTCAGGCACACTATGTCCATCGACAGGCACCTCTGGACTTTGCCCAGGGCTCAGCAATGGTGGGAGGGGGCCCTGACATGATGGGACGATGCTGCTTGGAGGGTACACTTCTGGATGGACCGGTGTACCCTCCTGCGACTGGCAGAGCTTCTGCGGCCCTGGCTGAAGTGGATGCACACCCTCATGCACTCCCCTATCCCAGTCACGCAGTGGGTGGCCATACCTGTCTGGGCCCTGGACAACCCGGATTCCTGCCGTTTCATGTCTCAACATTTCAGAGTGGGTCTCACAACCATCACCGGCATCATCCGTGACTTCTGTGAGGCTCTGGAGGTGGTCCTCCTCGACCACATGATCCAGCTCATGTATCAGGGGGCTGTGATGGCTGTTTCGAGGCTGTCGGGTTCCACAACTGCGTGGGCGCAATCATTGTCCCCCATGTGGAGATCCTCTGCCCCCCGCCCAATGATGTGGCCGAGTACATCAACAGGCATGGTTACCACTCGTTGCAGCTCCAGACCATTGTCGATCACCAGGGCCGGTTCACTAACATCTTCACCAGCCACTCTGGCTGCAGCCATGATGCCCGAATCCTCGCCTTCTCCCGTCTCTTTGCATGGATGTACAGGGGGGACTTTGTCAACATGCGGATGACCCGGATCGAGGGGGTGTTGATACCCCCCTGCATCACTGGGGACTCAGCCTATCTGCTGATCCACTGGCTCATGAATGGGCATCCAGTGGCCCAGAACCAGATGGAGGCCCTGTACAACACCCAGCTTTGCACCACGAGGACCGTGGTCGAGAGGGCCTTCAGTGCCCTCAAGCAGAGATGGAAGTGCCTGGCCGGGTGCCTGGACTTCTCGGTAGAGACCTCCACCCTGGTAATCGGTGCCTGCTGCATGCTGCACAACATCTGTGAGACAGATGGAGCAGCCCTTGGGTATCCCAGGCCACAGTGACCTGCTGGCCCCGTTCTGCTATATGTGAACGTAGCGAATGCCAGGGAGTACCATTATGCTAAGCAGATCCGAGCAGCACTTATGAGAGACATAGCATGGTTGCCCCAGGCCTGAGGCTCCTGGGGTCCATGGGCGGCACCCCTGCCATACCCAGGACAGCCTGAGCCGCAGCCGCTGAGATCGGGGTCCCCAGCGCGTGTATCAATGAACGATGAACATGTGTGGGTCCTGTGGTCATTGGGGCTGCTGCTGAGGGATGGGCACTGGCAGTGGGATGGCAGGTGGGTGTGGGGCTGCAACCAGTATGGCACCCGGGGGTGCTGCTGCCATTATGTAGGCACTCATTGTGCCCACATGTAGCAGCAGCAAGGTGACGATCTCTAGGGACTTGTCCAGCTTCCAGGAGTGCTCAGCGGCCCAGCGGTCGATGGTGTCCATCAACCACTGTATCGCCTCCATCTGGCATGTGTAGTCCCATCTCTACAGCTGCCTCTCCTTCCACATCTTGGCTAGGAGGTGCCTGTCCCATCCCTCCACCTGCTCCATGGCCCTGCCGGTGGCTGCCTCCATCCTGTCAATGGAGGCGATCATCGCCTCCCCCTGCTCTGTGCTGGTCTTCATTATCTCCTCCACAAGGTCCTCCTGCCAGCGGCGCACATGTGGCCTGTGCTCCCACATCCTCTGGGCCACCAGCACTGGTCGCACTTGGGGCCGGGCCGGCTGCCGGGGCAGCGGATCTGCAGGATATGGGTTCAGTTAGCTCTGTTGAGCAGCCGGTAGCTGCATGTGTGCCCCCCCGGAACGGTGCTGGGGTGTGACATGGGATGCCTTCCCATCCCTCCCACTTCCCCTTGGGTGGTCGGGTCCCCTCCCCTGTTCCCTAGTGGTCACCCTTGGCGCCCTGCCCACCAGCTCTGGCCACCGGTCCCCTGGTATCCACGGATGTGGGTCGATCTTCTCCCCCTTGGGCCGTCATCCTCTTCTGGCCTGTTGGTCAACCCCACCCCCTCATGCTGATGCTGCTTTCCCTCTGCCCCAGCCTCCCATGGTGGTGGTATCGGTCCTGTGTGGGAACGACCATGGGGGTGTGCCATTGGGGTTCCCCTCTCCCTGCCCCTGTATCCCAACCCCCATCCCCCTCCCACCCTCTGGTGGGTCCCATCCTCTCGCTTACCTTCCGCCATGTGTTCCACCACTCCCAGTGCCCGTTCCCCTTCTGTTGCCTCCTCCTCTCCCTCGGTAGCTCCCTCGGTACGGAAGGGGGGGGAGTTTGTTGGTATTGTTCCCTGCCTGTTGTACCCCCACCCCGCTCCCTCACTGGGTCTGTGCAGGCCCCTGTGCCTACCTCCTATGTCCATCTTCGAGCCCTCCATGGCCGGCTGCTCTATAGGGCTCTGCTCAGAGTGCTCCCCGTGCGTCAACTGGCTCAGGGTGACCAGTGTGTCATTGTCTGAGCTCAACCCCAAGTCCGGTAGTGGGCTCTCCATGCCTGACCATGACAGGGGCTTACTGGTCCCCAAGGTCCTGGGCCATACCTCTTGGGGTGCGGGTCCAGTGGTATCTGTGGGTGCACCCGGTGCTGCCATGGGGGTTGGGACATCCTTCCATGTCCGGACCTGTTCCACAGCACTCCCTACAAGCCAGAGGTCCACGATGGATCCCTTCATGTGGAGAATCCTTTCTAGGGAATCATAATAGGGTGCAGTCCGCGCTGCATCATCGGACCACTGGTTATTGTCCTTTATGTGTTTGTAGCCCCTCTTGATCTCCTTGGCCTTTGACCGGCACTGTGCTGCTGTATCCGGCCCCCTGATGAAGTCCTGGGTCTCCTGGACTCCCCACTGTCCCCCTCTCTGGTACCTCCATATCTGTGCTGGGCCCTCCGGCTCCTGTGCCGCTGCCTCCTCCCCCGGTTTCTCCCTGCTGGTGTCCTGTGGGGGTTCCGGGACTCGGGCATGTTTCCTGGTCTGTTGGGTGGACATGGGGTGTTGGGTGTTGTGGTTGTGCCGTCTCTGCCCTTGGCCCCTGACCTCCTGGCCTCCCTCCATGGCTGTCTGCTACCCCTGCACCCCACCCCCCTGGCTGTCCCATTGTGGTCTCCTTACCTGTTTGTGAGGGGCCTCCATCCCCTGTTCGGTATCCCCCTATGGGGTGGGTTGCTCCGACTCCTGCTGCTGCTCCTCGTGCTCCATCACTGTCCTGTCTCTCCACTCTCTCTTCCTGTCTCACTACCTCTGCAGTGTGCCCTTTAAATATCCCGCCTTGTTCCGTTTGTTGCCCATTGCCTGGCAGCGATGCTGTGTGCATTTGCCACAAAGTGGAATCGTTCTGTGTGATCGTGCCTGACAGTTGCCGTTCAGACGTTACTTTTGGCCGTTTCTTGGTGGGGATTGCATTTACCATGGTTCTGGACATGCTCCCACCTCAAGCTCCAGAACCGTGGTTGACCTTGACCCCTACTGGTGATTGACTGTGGTGAACATCTGGATGCTGCTGAACAGACATTCAGGGCTCATTGGCCGCGCTGGGGGATTGAGTGTGGTTCACTCACTGTGGTTGACTGTGATCTAGTAACGTCTGAAATTACCCATAATGTAATTATAGTTGATATTTTCAAAAACGTTTTCTCTTTATAATTTACTTTTCTGCTAGCATGTACTTGCTATCTACAAGCCTGACCTAACAAATTTGACTTGTGAAAAGAAGTGTAAGCTGATTCTTAGTTGAAAGTGTAGCAAAAAATGTTAAAATCACTTTTATTCTGCAGCTAGGTTATCTGACATGAAGGCTCTGAATCTCCAGTATCTTCTGGTGTTATATAGTGTCCAAGAAAGATTTTGCCTCTATTTTTTCCTAAAAGTATAGCAGCAGTTTTTAGCAGTATTGCAATTTCAACTTCACATTACTAATGTTTCATCTAGAATCTCATTGGAGACTGGAGCTTTTCTGAAGTTTTCTCTCAGCATCATAAATCTTGCTTGACTTTAGCAGTGCATGTTTCTTGACACCCTCACACAGGTCCTATGGATATTATTGAACAGATATAGCTAAGAAAAATGACTTGGTTGTGTCATCTATTTTCACCTCCAGATCTCTTTTCTTCTGTAGTACATTTTGTGCTGCCTTCATCTAGAATTTATTTTCCTAATAGAATGAAACTCCCCAGTCTCAGGGTAGATATAAGGAGATCCCAAGTGCCTTTGCTTACTAGGAGTGATGGGGAACAATTTCAGAAATCTAGGCAAGGAAAGGGAAAGGATGAGTTTGGAGACCCCAGGGATATACAAGAGAATTTGTTTGGCTCTGAAAAAAAAGAGAGAGAATTATACACTCTCATAGCAAGGAAGATGGATCACTAAGCAGGTCAGTAATCCTACAGTATGATCATATCGTGGTCATCTATTTCCTTTTTTACTAGAGCTATTAAGTTTATATTGAAGCAGGTATAAAGAGGTTGCTTGTTTTGTGACTCATTTGGCGAAACTCGATACATCAGGAAGCAACTCTTCCGACTAATCTCAATGGGGACCTCACTTGTGTGGGGAGGGATGCTGGGATGTTAAACTCTCATCCTTCATCTGTTATTTGGTTTTTTGTTAATCCTGCCACTTATTCTACTTATGCCCTGTAAATGATATCCCAGGTATTGGGTGCTCTACTACTGCCAACATTGTTTTGATTAGTGATTAAGTAACATCAAATTGGATTCAACCAAGATAGTAGGGGGAAGATGTTGGCTGTCCTGTGTGTGTAATTGTCTGGAAGAAATATCAAACTTCTCCTCCAGAACATCGGCATTAACCATAACGAGCAGAACTTTATTATTATTTTTGCCATGCCCCCCTGCATCCTGGGGGACCCCGCCTACCCCCTGACCCGCTGGCTGATGAAGGTCTACCCTGTCCCGAACACCCCAGCGGAGCAGGTATACAAT
>QEPC01013565.1:561694-574283 GCA_003113815.1 Sphenodon punctatus
GGGGGGGGGTCCAATCGGGCGAGCCCGCAGGCTCTCAGTCGCTCACTCAGTACTCTGGGTCAGGGGAAAACAGGAGGTCACACATACACAAATATTCTAGGACAGACAGAGGCACGCTCTAACACAATAGCACACAGGGGCAAGAAAAGGGAGGAACAAACAGTAATTCAAACACAGTAGTCAATTTCACCATTTAGCTCGGGGGGGGGCAGTCTCTCCAGGGTTGTAGCTCTGTTCACTGGCACTGCTACACTTGCAGTGCCGGCCTTTGTAGTGCTGGCTCCGCCCCCCGTGCGTGCCTGGAGGCGTGCAGAGCGCCGCAACGGGGGGCGGGGCTCCAGGGCGTCTCGCCCGGTCCGGAAGCCATTTTCCTGGCCGCTTTTGCCTTCAGCGCCTCCGGCTGGGGGCGCCTGTAATGGAGGCGGCGTTGTGCTCTGGGTGAGTGAAGCGGGGTCCTGGAGCCTTCGGGGGGGCCGCCGCACCAGGCAGCGGCTGCGGTGGCTGACAGTGGCCCATGATGAGCATCTGACCCTGAAGCACCTGCAGCCACAGCAGAGACAGGTGCAGGCTCCTGGATTGCAGGCCTTCCAGTGCCCTGTGTGGCAGTGGAGGACACTGGCAAGAGGCGACGCTGAACCACACCCCTAGTGCCACTGCTGGGAGCCTCTGAAGCCTGTCTCCCAAAATCAGGCCTGTGCAGTTTGGGGCATGGTGATGGGATTGGGCTGCTGATGATGCCTGCTGCCATTCCTCTGGCACGGCCCCTGTAACCTCTGGCACATGGCCCATTCCCTGCTTATGGGCAGCGGAATGGCCTCTCCTGCTTCCCTTCTCAATTTCTCCCACCCAAATAACGTAGAGGAAGATTTTATATATTTTTAAAATTTATTTATTCAAATTTGGCACATAATATTATATATATATCTACACTAACTCTAACTGGTATTAACTATTCTAAAACCTATGGAACTGAATGGAATATTATCTAATATCTACAAAGGCCTAGTCCTACAAAGACACGATAAAATATTAAAACTGAATTACTACACACTATCTCTATCTATCTCTATAACTAAATTAACTCCTACATCTATCTATCTATCTATCTATCTGTCTGTCAATACACAGGGATGGGGGTGGGCACAGACAGCTCACAACAAACAACACAGGGAGGGGTAAAAAATAAAAATAACACCTACATCTATCTAATCTAATTCAAATAAATGAAGCTATTGAGGTAAATGTTTGTAAATGGTTGAAATAGGAGGAGGATGGCAATGGATTGGGAGGAACACAAACTGCTGGGAGAGGGAGAGTTCTGAAAACGCCTGCTGACAGGATCAGTGGCTAGCTCAGAACGAATTGGAAGGGGGGGAAGGGCAATGACTTTTGCTACTTGTTGCACCCACCCTACCACAAGCCCCAATGGCTCTGTGCAGCCTAACCCATGGTCAATCGCAGACTGCCAAGCCAGTGGTCTGAGGAAAAGAGGGATGGTGATTGGGCAGGCTGGCTACTAGTCCAAGCCTCTCTCCACCCCTGGGGCCAGGAAGTCTGCTCCTCAGCTGCCCCCCCTCCCTGGGCCTGCCAGCCAGGTTTTTCCTGCCAGAAGGGGTCCAAATGAGCCCAAACTGTTGGGGGGGCTCCGCGTTCTGTTCAGGCATCTGGTTCGGGCTTCTGAACTGGCTGAGTTCGGGCCGAACTCCAAATGTCCAAAGCGCGTTCTCACATCCCTACTGCTTACGAAGCTGGAGGTTAGAAATACCTGCACTTGAGAGCGGGAGAAGGGGATAGGATCTGGCAGCACACGTGTGCCTCTACACTTCCTACTGCCATTCCCAAAGCAGGGTGTGAATGCCAATAGAAATATGTAGTTTGTACCTTCTGACAGCTAGCTTTGGAACACCAATAGGGAATTCACAGGGAAGGGAAAGGGTGGGAAATAGCATGAGCTGGAGAATGGTGGCCCTAGCAGGGAAAGTATGCCATCACAGAGGAGTGGAGGCTCCATAGGGAAACACACTGACACACAGGATATTGTTTTAAAGGCTTTACTGGACATTTTTTAAAGGCTTTATTTTTATAATCAGTAAACTGTCACTTAAGGCTGGGTGTTTGTGCTAGCAGTGTGGTTTATGTGACTGCACAAGGTGTCCTGGACCTCTGAGCTCTGCACTATTCATCTGGTCCCAGAACAGGCACTGGCTTGCCAGACCTAACTGCAGGGGAAGGGTTCTCCAATGTGGCTCCACCGGTCTCTCAGATGTTGCAGAGAAGACAGACAACAGTGGTTAGCAGAGGAGCAGTCTCCAGCTGTAAATTGATCCTGGCCATGATTGCTCTCCAGAGCTGCTTCAAAAGCACCCAAACCCTCTCACATCTCAAGATGTGGGTATCATGGTGGTTCTTGGACCACCTGGCCAGCACATGAACTGGACCTCAAGAACCACAAAGAAGAACACCTTGCAGTTCAAGTAGTCATCTTTGCCATTAAGTGGGCAGATAAGCCTACTGCCTTCCGTGCAAAACATGGCTCTTCCACCAGGCAT
The DNA here is from genome assembly GCA_003113815.1 of Sphenodon punctatus. Lineage (NCBI taxonomy): Eukaryota > Metazoa > Chordata > Lepidosauria > Sphenodontia > Sphenodontidae > Sphenodon > Sphenodon punctatus. The sequence continues at coordinate 564,244 of QEPC01013565.1, forward strand.
TTGGTGGAGGGGATGGTGGGTTATTTTCCTCTGCACAATTATTAGTTGTTTTTATTGAATTTGTATGTGCTATCATGTTTTATTTATTGTATTTTATTGTATCTTTTTAATATTGTTGTTTAGTGCCCCAAGCTGCCAGACACAGTAGGAGCAGGGTAAATATTAGGGATGGGAATTTCAGTTTCTGATAAAACTGAAAGTACCTGAAAATGGCCATATCGGATTAATCCGAAATTTTGGTTCTTTTTTGGTTTCAGTACTATCAGATCTTTTGCATTCATTTTTGTACCAGATTTTTAACATTGCGGTTTGTCCCCCATTGAAAAAGCGCAATGTTAAAAATCCTGTACGCTGAAATTCATGAGAACCGAAATTGACGAAAACCAAACTTTTGCCCAGAGTCCCATCCCTAGTAAATATTAATTAAATAACAATAATAGCAATCATGGCAATATGGTCCCATCTATTGCCCAAATATAGTTTGGCAGCTCCTCCCTCCATCACCTCCGTGGGGTCAGCCAACTGCACCACCCAGTCCAGCAGCAATTATACTATCACAATGCAAACCTTGATGAGTATGGCGCCCACCGTGGAGATTCCAGTACCAAATTGGTGGGCAACAGAGTGGCAGGAGTCAGGAGTGGTGCACTTCCAGATGGCAATGGCCATGTGCTTCACCACCAGGATGGGTGACTGCATCTCCATGCTCTGTTTCTGCCAGTTGCAGCCTGAGGATCTCAGCTTCCTAGAGGACAAAGCGATGGGGCATCCTAAAGTTAGAGATCCACTCAGCATCTCACCAGGAGGACAGCACATTCTCCCACCAGTCTGTACTTTTCTAATTATTACTATTATTAAGCATTTATATAGCACCAGCACCGTTCTATTGTTATAAATGAAGACAGGACCCTGGCCAGTAGGTTTACAAGCTATGATTGATGAGGGTGATGGGAACACACAGAGAGACAGACGCAAATATTCTAGAGATGTACAAACGTGGTTCGGAGTTCAGACTGAACTCGGTCCGTTTGGATGACTGAACCGAACGTCCGAACCGAACCCAAACAGACGGAACCCGAACTCGATATGAACTCAAAAATGACTAAACAGTTTGGTTGCATTCGGGTGAGTTCAGATGAGTTCAGGTGGGAACACGTGACTGGAAGGCCCAGGGAGGAGGGGGCAGCTGAGGAGCAGACTTCCTGGCACCAGGGGTGGAGAGGTTTGGAGTAGCAGCCAGCCTGCCCAATCACCATCCCTTTTTTTCCTAAGACCACTGGCTTTGCAGTCTGTGATGGGACATGGGGGACATGGGACTAGGCTGCACAGAGCCAATGGGGCTTGTGGTAAGGCGGGCGCAGCAAGTAACAAAAGTCATTGCCCTCCCCACTTCCAACACCACCTGAGCTAGCCACTGATCCTGACAGCAGGTGTTTTCAGACGTCTCCCTCTCCCAGCAGTTTGTGTTCCTTCCTATTCCTATTCCTATTCCATTGCCATCCTCCTCCTATTTCATCCATCCCACACATTTACCTTCCTAGTTTCATTTATTTAGATTTGATTAGATAGATTTAGGTGTTATTTTTATTTTTTAACCCTCCCTGTGTTCTTTCTCCCTACCCTCCCTACCCTCCATTGAATCCTTACCTCCTCCTGTATATATTCCATCCCTGCTTCCCTTCCCCTGTTTTTGGATTTATTTAGAGTAGGATTAGATTGATTTAGGTTTCATTTCAGTTTTGTACCCCTCCCTGTGTTGTTTGTTGTGAGCTGTCTGTGTCCCCCGCCAATCCCTCTCTGTGTGTGTGTGTGTGTGTGTGTGTGTATATAGGTATTAGATAGTTACTATAGGTATCGATATTGACAATGACGAAAATGTCTTTTCCAGCCTATCTGTCTAGCAGTCAGTCTTTGCCAGCCTATCTGAGTGCCCTTCCTTCCCTATTGCCTCTCATGCCATGCTGCCTGTTTGCCCACCCAGGTTGCAAAGCTCAAAGCCTGCCTCCATCTGCCTGCACATGCCACGTTGCCTGTCTGCCCGCCCTGTAGGCAAATCTTGAACCCTGCCCCAGCCTGCCTGCCTGCCTGCCTCTCATACCACTGGCCTGGTAATCCCGCTGCTGCTGTCTACTGGTCCATGGGTGCTCTGCCCAAGCAATCCTGCTGCTGTCTGCTGCTGTATGGGAGTTCTTCCCTTGCAATTCCTACCATCCTGGCTCCATGGGTACTGCACACAGGCAAATCCTGCTGCCGCCGTCTCTGCTGTTCTACGTGTTCTGTGTCCGGGTAATCAAATGTCCGCTACTGCTGCCAATGCCGCCTATTCTGTCTGTGCCAAGGGTTCTGCTGTCGGGCAAGCCAATGTCTGCTGCTGCTGCCAATTCCACCCATGCTGTCTGTGCCATGGGTTCTGTGCCGTGGCAATCCAATGTCTGCTACTGGGTGTCGATATGATTCACCGCCAGGCAAGGTTTGACCAATTGGCAGTAGTGCTTCTTTAGTTTTGTTGAATATGAGCCAAGCCCGGGGTGCCAAGCACCAAGTCTTCCCGGTCTCTGCTGCTGCTGCTTCTGGGTCTCTGATGGCCAGCCGTGTCATCACGGGCACCCCAAGCCTTGTGGCGGGTCCGAACTCCGCTGAACATTCGACCAAACTGAACTCCCGAATCCAAACTCAATTCCCAAACCGAACTCCCGAACCTGAACTCGGTTTCCAAACCGAATGACCGGATGCCGAACATCCGAACCGCGTTCTGTTCGCACATCCCTAAAATATTCCCATTTTGCAGATGGGGAACTGAGGCTGAGAGGTTATGACTTGCCCAAAGCCAGCCAGGGATTTCATGGCAAGGACAGGATTGCAACCCTTCCTTCCCAGGCTCCAGCACCTTATCCACTACACCACACTGGTTCTTGTTGGGTACAGTTATGAGTAGGGTGTTGGTGACTGAAGCTACATCTCCTGACAGGTATCTCTCAGCACACATAAGATGACTTTGCAGGACTTTGATTCTTCCCAGTGTGGACAGATTGACTTGCCCACCACCACCCTCTGAAGCAACTCCCTGGATCCTGGACTACTCCCTTATCACCCAACAGCTGGTGCCCCCCGACCCATGTAGGAATGGGACTTTGCTACCCACAGATATCCCAGGCTTGTAAGCACCCCTATGGGTACCCAGAAAATTCTCCAAGGGATGGGTACTTGCTCATTACAAAGGCACTACCTCTTTCACCTCTAGCCAGAAGAGGGGGTTGCTTCAAGAGCTTTCACCAAGTGGAGTGAGGGGGAGGTTGTGATAATGATACTGATGTAAACATATTATAGAATGCATTGTCTCTAGATGAAATGCATCTTAACAATAGAACCAATATCATAAAGAGTTTGCAGCTCCTCCACTGAGGCAAAAAATCTGTCTGTACTTTTTACAACTAGGGTTATGCGTGTACAAAAAAACCTTCTTTGCGTGAATGTGATAAGAAAATGTATGATGTAATTCCATCTTGCAGTAGCCTAAATATTCTAGGAATGACTTGTATTACTGAGAAGCAAAACGTAGAACACTTGTAAGCTTCCATAATCCTATGTATCTGCTCCTTTTCCCTAAATGGATGAAAAATTCAAAGCGCTACAGGTAATTTTAAGAGGGACTTTCATCCATTCAGACAAGAAAGCAATATAATGTAATATTTGTAACCATTCACCACACAGCTCAAATACTTGCAGACACTATTTGTAGCCACTCCATAGAGTTTTAAATCTCATTATTTTATGTGGAAAGTAAATTTAAATAGGAGGCATCTGCAATATGTGCACGGGCATTCTACACAGAGAACAGAGGCTACATTCTTGAGCCAAGTATTTGCTCAGTTCAAATGATTATGGTGAGGGTGAGTGAGCTGAGTTTGTGCCTGGATGGGTAGGTATTCATGGCAGCTATGAAAAACTGAGTTAAGCTAAGGTGTTATGTCTTTCTCCAGTGATCAGATTCACTTAGCTTGGGAGTTCAAGTCAGCTTTGGCTAAGCAGGAGAGCTGCACATGGGAGCAATTCAAAGAAGAAACCTGTATTTGTGACGGGAAAATTACTGTTAAGAGCAAACTAAAGAAAAGGTTGTCCTGAGAAAAATATAAACTATCATTCAATTTTTTTTAAAAAAATGTTTATTTGTAATAGGGAAACACCCTGGCCCTATTGGTACCCCTATCGTGCTCTATACAGCTGTCCTCAGCTGCTACCTCTGGTACTTGTGTCCCTGGTGGACACAATTCTTCCCGTCCTTGCCTTATGCTGCAATCCAGTCAGTGTTCTGAGCACTTGTGGCATGCTAAAGAATTCTCCCTCTTCGGACTGAGCTTTCCACACTCTAGCCCAGCTCCAGTCCTCTGGGAAAAATCTCCCTCGCTGGGCTCCACTCTATGGGCTGCTGGCGCTCTCTGCTACTCTGTCCATTGGGGAAAAAGCCAGCACTTCACTATGGCACTGGCTGGCTTGACGCCAATGCTCCTGGCCGAGCCTCCTGCATTGGAACATACACCTCTCTGGAGCTCTCCATTCTCCTCAGGTTCTCTGGGTCCCTCTCTCTCTCAAGCACTTGCAAGTGTGCAGTCTTTCAGCTGCTTGTCCTCTCCCCACAGCGGTGTCCTTAAATAACCTGCCTTCCCCATCTCACCTGGGAGGCCCTTCTTAAAGGGGCCATTTCCTTCAATCTAGTGCTGCTCTTAAAGGAACTGGGTGGCCCCACACCACTGTATTGCATATTTGTTTGTTGGTTGGTTGGTTTTTTTGTTTGTTGGGTTTTTTAAACAAAATCTCTTGCTGCTAGTTCAGTTCAGACAAGCACATTGGAGAAAATCAAAAAGTAGAATTTAATACGTTAATATTTTAATACCTTAAATGCTATTTAAACTGTTTTGTTACAATGGCAGAGGAATGAAATGTTAACTATTCTTGATTTTTTTTTTTAGAGTATTGATTTGAAAAAAAATAAAATGGTTTACAGACTAAAGCTCTGAGAACCTTTTGTAAGAAACTTTGAAACAGACAGTTTTGCTTCTTTGCTTTGCTAAGAGTCCGCCATATATCTACCCAGTTCTACCTCCCATCTCTCACACTTAGCCCAGGGAATTCCTATTGACATCCAAAGACCACATTGCTTCATGTTAGCTTCTGGAGCATGGGATGGTTTCTTTGAAAATACTTTAAAGCTCTCTTGTCATGAGCCACAGCTGATGATCCTTCCCCACCTCTCCCAGCCGTTCATGGGTAGGTGACCTGCTTCTTTCATCTTCTGTCTTTGGCCCTTTTTAAATGGGCCATGGTTGCGTGGGGGCTGAGTATGTGCATGGAAGCATGGGCAGTGCACCGGGGGGGGAGGGGACAGTGTACATGGGTGCACACTGATCCCCCCACACATCCCCACTCACAGAGCAATTGTCATTTTGGCCAGTTGCTCCATGAGTGGGTAATGGGTGGAAGTGGGTATGCATGTGTATTTCGCAGGAACGCACACGCCCACCCACCTGCAGCGGCAGCTCATGGGCAGCACCCACTCATGCCCATGCAGCAGACCTGCATAGACATGAGTGGGTGCAACTTGTGTAAAGAGGGCCTCTTTGGTGCAACTGACAAATATCTTCATTAGAGCTAGCTGCCTACCAACTTCCTATTTGACAGCAGCAAAATCCCCAAAGCTTCAAAGAGAAGGCTGTTCCTACTTTCTTAGTTAAAATTCTTTCATTAGAATTCTTCAGCAGATCGCTTTTGAGTCCTGTTCTACTGATTGCATGGTTTTTAATGCAGACACAATATGACCATTGTCTGTTTTGAAGCCATGCTATTGAAATCAGTAAAACCACTGGGAAATTTGGAATGAGAGCCCAAATAGCACTGCTCTATTAGAGAACACTGATTGCTGAATACAGGGTATAAAATGATATTTGAGTTATGTGAACTGGAACTCTACAGGAGTTCAGGAAACTTTTTTCTTTGATTTCCATCTCCTTAGTGTTGCACATTTTAGTACTGATTTTATTCCAGTGAGCTCATCTCAGTGCCAGGGATCTGTAAAAATTCTTCACAGTGAGAAGGGGCCCTTGATAGTCAATCGTAGTCATTAGTCTTGCCCTTTTTTCAATATCTGTGCTAGAACGTTTTAGTACAAACAGCAGAGACATCAGATATCCTTTGGAGTGACGGGGTTCAGTTGAGCTGGGGCCCTTTTTCAAGGTACCTGAGCACCAGTAAAGGTGTTTCAAGATGGTCAGGTGCATGGGTGACCCAAACCAGAACTGCATGCATCCATGGGTTTGCTTGTCTTCAACCAGACAGGCTGACGCAGGGGTGAACCAAGTGCGTACGCAGCTAACACACCTCTCCCATGAAAGCCCCGGCTCGGGAACACATGGACAGGCAAGCCAACCCCCTACTATGGCCCTGCAGCTTGCTCATAACCATGGCAATGGGATGCTTCTGGGGCAATTTTGGAAAAGGGCTGTTCATGCACAGAATGGCCCCGGCAGCCATAATGGCTCGTCCTCATCTGCAAGAGCAAGCCAAGATTCCCGATTCTTGTTGAAAAAATTGAGAATCTGAGAAGCAAACTACAGCTCTCCTAAAGACATTAAGGCCATTCCCAAACCTTGTGGATCCAGTGCATGCATTTGCACAGTTTCCATGGGGAACAATGTGCCTGTAATAGGGATCTGCGCAGCTGTGTGTACGCGTGGATGCGTGTGCGATCCACAGGGTTTCTGATCAGGCTCAGTGCCATCTTACCCTTAGGGGGGCCCATAATTTGGACATGAGCGCAGGCTCACCACAGCTTTGCTATGCCACTGACAAACAGCGTATTTGCCATCTTTCTCATCAGGGCAGCTCTCCTTTAAATTGAGGACCCCTTTTGCATTTGGTGGTATGTTTTGACCTTTTCTCTTGATGGAACAAGAAATTAAGATCAGCATTTCACAAATATCCTAGTGCTGAAACTCATTCTTTGGAAAACTTTGGAAATCACCGAAGATTTTGGTCTTTGGTTTGGAATGTCAGAGTTCAAACGTTCTGAAGATCAAGACCATTCTTTGAAAAACTTCAGAAACTGCTGCGCATGTGGCTGGAGTTGAGCTTCTGGAAATGAAACATAGTGCCATATTTGGTAGGAGGGGAATATGGGAGGGGACAGTTATGGTAAGCCGGATGGCAAGTTTTGATTGCCTGGCCAAGCCAGATGGCAAGTTTTGATTGGTTTTCAGGGCAAAGTAAAAGTGGCTGCACAGTCATTTTCCATTCTTTTTGGTAAATTTGGCTGTGCGCTACACTTCTGATATGTAAGTAATCGACTGGAGGTGGGGAGGGGTGCCTGGCCTGGTATGGCATGGCATGGTTTGACCTCTCCTGTCCATAGGGCCAATGCTGGGGGATGGGGGTTACATTTTCTACCATGCCATGCTTTTTAAAAATAATAATAATTGGGTGCCAGTGCCATATTGCTGCTGCCTGCTGCTTGGTTGGCAGCACCATGAGGCAGAGGGATCTCTCTGCCTGGCTCCACTTCCCTTTGCCTGGGCTGTTCAGGTTACCACACACAACACCAATCAATTGGGATGGGTGAACAGAACCGAGTTCGGAAATTCGGTTCAATTTGGAAATTTGGTTCGGTTCGGAAGTTCGGTTTGGTCGACCTAACTATTCGAGTTCAGTTCGAACCCAAACTTCCGAACAAAGTTTGGAAATTCAAACCCCATTCTACTAAATGGAATATTATCTTTTAGGGATGGGAAAACAGAGCCGAGTTCGGAAATTTGGTTCAGTTCAGTTCAGTTCAAAAATTGAGTTTGGTTCGGAAGTTTGGTTCGGTCAACCTAACTGGTCAAGTTCGGTCCGAAATCCAAACTTCCGAACCACGTTTGCCCATCCCTACCAATCAATGCCATACCTTTTAAAAAAATAAGCGTGTACCACTGCTGTTCACACTGCTTGGCACCATACTAATCATGCCATGCCTTTTTTAAAAAATAAGTGTGTGCCCCTGGGGGGGTGAATGTCTGGTTTCTTTATTGTGGGTGTTATAATAATTATGTCTGCTGGGCTGGCTGGATTTTGGTGGGATTTCTCCACACAGTTGCATGCTGTTTTGTGTTGTTGTGTGTTGTCTTCTTTCTCACCAAGGCTCTGACTGCTACATTGGCACAGCAGAGCCTAATTGTAAAGTGTAAGTTTACTGTAACTTCTACTATTCTGTTTGCTGCTTGGCACCATGAGGCCAGAGGGATCCCTCTGCCTGACTTCACTTCCTATTGCCTGGGCGCTTCAAGTTACCAGTGCCACGATACCTATGTCATGCATTTAAAAAAAATAAGTGGGTGCCCCTAGGGGGTGTGGGGTGTGAATGTATAGTTTCTTTCTTGTAGGTGTTATAATCTGTCTGCCGGGCTGGCTGGCTTTTGGTGGGATTTCTCCATGCAGTTGCACTGTTTTGTGGGTTTGTTGTATTCTTCTTGAGTGAATGTCTCACTCTTGCTAGCCTGCTTTACTGTGCACTGCTTGGGTGACATAATGATTTTAAAGTGGGTGTGCTCACTACTGATGGTGAACCATGCTGTGGGTACACTATTGTGGCTTTTTTGAATTTCTGCACACAGTTGCACTTTTGTGGGGTTGTTTTCTTGAGTGACTTCCCACTCTTGCTAGCCTGCTCTTCTGGGTAGTGCTTTGGCTGTGGGTTCAAGAACTTTGTCAAGATGTGACCAGCCAGGGCACTGGGGGAATACTTTCAAGTTTCATTCTGGTTAATGGTGTGTGGGGAGGGGGCTTGCATGCTTTCCATAGGTGGGCTGAACACACACGATGGAGGCTTTTTGGTATCAAGTACTTCTGAGTTTCCACGATTCAAAGTTCTGAGGTTCTGAATATTTCTAAGGTCTGGAATTTGGGGTTCCCAATTCCGGGTCCTCGAAAAAAGTTCTGAAGTACCGCCCAGTATTTGGACTGAGTACCCGGAACTTTGAAATTCAGCCCGAGTACTTGGAAATACTATTTTGTACAGCCCTAAAATATCCCCATGGGACAAATTAGATTTTGATTGCAATTTTACTCAGACCCTTGTCAGGCAAACATTTATTAAAGTCAATGGGAATTTGCCTCAGCAAGAGAGTAAGAAGAAATAGACTAATTGCAAATCCTGGAGTACCATTAATGAGTATCTGCATCTCTTATGTATTCCTAGCAAGGAGAGAACCTTGCAGTGGCCACACAAAGTACTGACCAATTGCCCCATTCTCCATGCCCTAAGACAAGCCATGGATGCAAGCATGAGGTCAGTGGGGCTGATCTCAAGCTCCATGTATCCAGTGCATGTGCATGCACACGGTTTCCACAGGACCCAATGTGCCTGCAAAAGAGATCTGCAGAGCTGCACACAGGTTCTGCGGGACTTGGGATCAGACTACCTACATTAAGAAGCATTCTGAACAGCCAGGTTAAATGCTGGCATTGTAAAGTATTGCTAAGCTTCTAATAGTATCAGTGCAGTTGTCTATAGTATGTCAGTTCAGCAATACTTTACAATGCCAGCATTTAACCTGTAGGGATGGGCGAACGCGGTTCGGAGGTTCGGAGTTCAGACCAAACTTGAATAGTTTGGTTGACCAAACTGAACGTGTGAACTGAACTCGAATTTAAACATTCGGTTTGGATGTGTTCGGTGAGTTCGGAATTGAATCTCCATTGGTTTCAATGGAAAACACATTATCAGCTGTAACGTGTTTTTTTATGCTATGTGGCTGAGAATTGGGATGCCTATACTTCCAATAGAAAGCATTACGTGTAACAAATTTCAAAACGATCAGATAAAGGAGTCCGATTTTAGAAGCAGTTGGATTATTGTATTTTGCAATATTCTATGTACACATTCTTAGCTGTAACTTCTTTGCCTCACATCAAATGTAGGTGAAACTTGTCCAGTGTATACCCCTTCCATTATTTACTATCTCTGCAAAATTTCAGAAGGATTGGAAAAAGTGTCTTGGTGGTATAAGCAATTA